>JASANE010000453.1:0-110007 GCA_030248225.1 Trileptium ribeirensis | reverse complement strand
GCCCATCCCGAGTCGGCAACATGCAAGACTATTTTCGGTCTTGCAGGTCGGTTGAGGCGGCTCATTTCCTCATAATGTGGTCTGATTGTAACACTCGTCCCCAATTACAGAACGGTACAAGCGACATGTTATACTGAAACGGTACATCCATATACAAGTAATACTTTTATACAAAATCGGTTCATACAAAAATGGGTCATTGGTATACAAGCGATACTTTAATACAAAAGCGATGCTTTTATACAAAACGGTTAATACAAACGATACTCTTATACAAAATGGTTTATACAAACGATACTTTTATACAAAATGGTTTATACAAACGATACTTTTATACAAACTGGTTTATACAAACGATACTTTTATACAAAATCGGTTTACACAAACGATACTTTTATACAAAATCGGTTTATACAAACGATACTTTTATACAAAATGGTTTATACAAACGATACTTTTATACAAACTGGTTTATGCAAACGATACTTTTATACAAACTGGTTTATACAAACGATACTTTTATACAAACTGGTTTATACAAACGATACTTTTATACAAAATGGTTTGTACAAACGATACTTTTATACAAAAGCATCAATGTGAGTGGCATTTTTATGCAAAATGGTCATGTGCCAACGTCTCCTGGTACGATTTTAAGTACGGAGGTCCTGAAATGCTCGTGACAGGGCCGGAGCGGCCCTGTTACATAACAACATGCGTACAGATTTCAATGCTGGCTAAATTTCGTACATGTCATAAAAGAATAAGCTTCTGTGACCTGTTGGCTTTCAGAGTTTTCTGGGACCAAGTACTCAGAAAAATCGAGATGTAAACATCGGTTACAGTACGTCAGATTGCGTTATGTGTCAATACTGTGATATGTTTTTATTTCAACAATAAATACAAGTTCGTGTCTACTTAATATACAGATTCTTGGAAAAATCACAAGTGAACTAGTAAAGGTACGTGACAACATACACCTCATGCCAAACGAATCGTAATGTTACACATATTGCAGGTTATATATTATATTTGACATTTTATTGGTGAATTTTTGCAATTATTATATACGGCAATAAAGGTCTGAATTTGATGAAGCCAAGCGCCGGGAAAGAGTTGTGAATAATCCTTAATGTTGCATTAACCTGTATTCAAAATCTATTGAATGCCGTTAAATTTTCCTATAGTTTCAATGTCAACGTTTTGCTTGCCTTTCAAATAAAGTTGGTGCGCGTAAACCAGCCGAGTTATGACGCTAATTATGTATAATAAAGATATACGGTAATTTGTTACCAGTTATCAACTGTTTCTAGTTTACCACTAGTTTTTCTCTCCATATGAATTAAGTAATAGGTGCGGCGTAGAGCGGCTTACTCTCTCCGTCTAAGAGTTGGACCCCCTCCACCACGCATCGAAAGTGCGCCGAAATTTTTGATAAGTTTGGCAAAATTTGAAAAAATCATAAATACGAGAAAATTGGAAAAAGTTGCTAAAAATTTCAAAAAGCTACCCCTGGTTTACCATCTCTAACCGCCGGGACCAAACCACCTGCTCGCGCACCTGTGCCAACAGACCTGGCCCACCTATGCTAACAGTCCAAATTTTAGTCACGTAAATTAATAGTAGGATATTTTGAAGATCGAATATGGTAAATTAAAAGCAGACTCGGTCACTGAACAATAACGCTTGTAGACAGTAAAAATGAACGTATTTTGAGCTGGAGGAGAAAATAAATAGGAGCTTGTGGTTCTACGTCGTAGCCTATCTGTAGTTGCATTATAATGTAGCCCAAGTTGGGGACACAAATTTTACAAGGTATGGCGGCTGCTTGCACTAAAGAAACATAAACTGTCTTCTGTACCAAAGGAACAGTTTATACCTAAAGCTGCGGCTTGTGTGTAATTGAAGTTCGATACGGCTTTGCTAATATGGCATTAGTGGCATTTAGGAATATAGAGGTTATTTTCATAGCACGGCTTATACGAAATCACGTGCAGAATAAGAGATTCAGAAATAGTAATACTAACAGCCTCTGTGGCAAAACTGGCAATATGGGTCCCAGTGTATTGCCGCCCATATCTCGCGATGCATTCTTTGCATCGAAAAATAGGAATCAAGTCTCAATATCTATAACACCTTTGTTGGACCGCTCCGTTAGGGCCTTGTGGGTCCGAATATGGTTCGTCGAAAGTTCTCCAAAAATATTGATTTTTCAGATTTCGTCATGTTACTGTGTGTTTTTAACGTACAACACTAACAATTAGGTTATTAAGCACGCTAAATACGATGGTTTTGTTATCTAGAATACATGACTAAGTTAAAACTTTTCATGGAGTTTCAAACATTTTACAGTAGATGGACCCGATTTACAAAATATAGTCTGTTTTCAATTGCTTGGTAGTGTTCTGAGCAGGGCATCTAGAATGGCATACATAGGTTTGTCCATACACTGAATACCATGGCTTGTTATGTAGAGCCCAGCACATATATTTCAAATCTTTCCGAGGTACCCAATGGGTTTAGTGTCGATAAACCTTATGTCCTTATACACCCTGTTTTCATTTGTTTCTTTATGTATTGCGTGCGGTGCTTCAAGAACGATGCATTTATATAGGTTTTCCGGTATAAGCGAAGAATATGATGGTTTGGTTATTTAAACCCAATTTTCAGAGGACTTTGATCTGAATAAGGTCGACAAACCTAATCCGGCCTGTCTTCGGTTTCTTCTATCGTCACTTATATAATTGTCTATGGGTTGATTTTTGCGCCTCAGATAAGCTATTATAGATTTATCGACATGCATAATAATTGGTGTGCCTTAAGTTCTATCAGATCACCATTTTATACGATTTCAGAGGTCTTAGGGTGGTAAATACATTTAAATTAATCCTGTTACTTGTGATTAGACGTAATGAGTGCCATAACCAGGCCTACTCCGGTTCACCCTGGCTTACAGATACACTAGTGATAGTTAGTGTACGGAAGAATTTATAAAATATACTACAAACGTCAATGTGTTTGTCATATTTGTTACGGACTATTGGCCGTTTATGGCTAATATTATAAATTTAATATATATGCTATAAACTCACCCTAGCTTGCGGGATACAGTAGTAATAGCAAGTGTACGGAAGAATTTATAAAATATAGTACAAACGTCGACATATTTGTAATATTTGTTTCGGACTATTGGCCGTTTATAGCTAATATAATTACAACTTAATATATATAATTTATAAATATTAACAAATATTACAAAAAACTTTGTAGTTTGCAGTATTTTTATGGACAATCGATACTTTATAATTAAACGACTGACCGTCCATAACAAATTATGCAAACACTTCGCCGTTTGTAACATTGTTATGAACAATCAATCGCTTGTAGCAAGCTACGGACGGCTCATCTAGCTAAGACAAATTTTCCAGTCGGTGTACGCACTGTTCTGTGAATGCCGTATTTTAGATAAAACGAACAGTTTCACTGCAATATTTTAATTTGTATCTCCGCGATGCTTACGTTATGCATTTTCTTTGGAGCTGAAGGCTATTTGCAAAGCAAACAAATTAGCACTATAATAATGCAAAGGCAAGCATCGTAGCAAATTTCTTTTCAGTGGGGCAAAGAACATCCGCAACCGCTCGATCTATAGTCATTGGTCTCATTTTGTAGAGCAATGTAATTGCACATTGGGTCCCAAAATACACAATGTGCAAAAATATTTCCTTAGCAGTTCAAGCAACACGGATAATGTTTCGCTCATTATGTAAGTTGATGCTTACCAAGTATAGCATGCTATGTCAGTCTATGGGAATTACGTATTCAACAGTCATAAGTCGCCACTTTGGCGATAAGACAAATGACTTTTTTTTCGTAAATCCGATTGTGGTTCTGGCGACCATACAAACGAGAAGTCAAGAATCACAATTAAAATCTCAATCTTAAAATTTGAACTTTTGAGTTTGCGTATGAATCGTTCCCAATTGAAGGTGAATGTCTCTCTATGATTTTGTTTAAGATGCCTGCAGCGTTGCCGCTAATGCGTTGTCAGCAGGGAAGTGCTTAGCGCCGGGCAGCCCCCCAAATAGCCGGACCGCTCCACGAATAGTGATATATTAGACCATAAGAAGCTGTAAATGAATAGTTTCAGGTTAGCTTAATCCGGCTCCCTACAGCCCATTCCCAATACAGAGGATAGGGAGGTGGTAAGTACGGTGTCGGTCAGTACACATGGATCTGTAAATCAAAAGCTCCAGGTCAGCATGGGCCGGGCCCCCCTAGAACCCGCCCCCCACAGATGGATAGAATGTGCTAAGCACGGTACTGGTTGTCAGGGTATTGTTATTGTCGGACTAGCACGAACTGATTAGGAACCTTGCAGTACCCTCCAAGTTGTATATGCTCGAGGTCTGAGTGGGCAAATTCGCTTCGAGATCAGTGAGATTCGATGGCTTCATAGGGACTCTACCCTCTGTGTGCGTGTATGCACTAGAGCAAATTAGCCAAGCTCTCTCGGTTCCTCTCGATGCTCGTGTAGCCAGTATGTTACTAGCAGGGAAATGTGCGTAAAACAACCACGCGCAAGCAACCGCACGTAACTTTAACTGTTACAAGCGCATAATTGCCCGTAACTTTTTATTTATTGATATTCTGGTTCGTGTAACTTCCAAACTATGGACTATTAAACAGCGCGTAACTTATGCGCAAAAAATGGCTAATAACTCAAAGCTCAGAGGCGGTTTAATGGGAGTAAATCCTACGCGCCCGTAGTGCGCGAAAACCACAAATTACACGCGTCTAAATGCTCTTGGGGTGGTTACGCGCACTTTAATGTGTAAAACCAACCTTTCCCCGACTCTGCGCGCATTACTCTGAGAAATGCGCATAAACCTTCCTTTGCTGAATATTGCAGCTAGCCAACAGGACAATCTCTCTTAGGATAAATTTGCTCATTAATAAATGAAAAACATTTTGCTAAATTTCTGCTCTTTGACAACTGTTTTCCGCGAGTACTGCCGGTCGTCCACGGCCATTTTGAAGACATACTCTGGTATCTTAAAATGCAAACATTAATATTACCCGCTATATTTACCGTAAAAAGATCATAGATTTATTGCTGAATCAATTCCTGGTACTAAAGCCCAACTATTTTAAAATTTGACAGAATCAGATCCGTAACCTATGGTCTGACTGTAAAAATGTAAACAAAATTGAAGCACACCCAAGCGCAGAATCAAATATATTCGCCGTGTCGTATTTACCCGAAGTAACACAGGCACAGTACTTAATATCGGTGTCGTTGACTCTATGGTTCACGGAATAGATATGTAAGAGAACTTTCGTGGCATGTTATTCACACTGTTCCAACAGTATAACTATCTTAGTTTGGGGGTATAATGTTAGGCCCCTACTTTATATTGGTCCTTCTCATGTAAACTTTGAGTCACCAAATAGCACTCGATCTTAATATGATCTTGCCTAGTCTAGAAGTTCCAATGAGAGTGAGCCAAACTGTTGATATATATACCTGGAAGCTATGCTCAACAAAACACAATTTTGTGATGTAGGCATTAACGCAAATGCATCAACTGGTAAGTATAGTAACAATTTAACAGTGAGAGTGACAGGCCTAAATTTAATTGTCAGGTCAGCTCGTTAAACTTGGTCTAATACTTTATTTCATTTCAAATATAAATACAAAAAATACTGACTGTATTTCTGACGTTTGAACAAACAGCATGCTGTACTGCACCATAAAATACAATAGAAATTTTACATAATTTTAATAGAACAACAGCAGTTACCTATACTTACCGTAATTTTAGTTATACTATTTATATACAAGAATTACCAAGTATACACACATTAGTAGAAACGCGGGTGCAGTCAAATTTTCACTGACCACAAATACCTACTATACAACTTCTCTTGTCAGTGGAGGAAATTATGCCTATACGTTAAATTTCCGCAGAATTTTATTCAAATTCTATAATTATTAATAGTTATACATTGTCTAAATGCCGAAAAAAACTTTAGCATTATAAGTAAATTTTTACTTGTAAAATTCCTTTTATATAACACCGACCCTATAAATATCCAAAGATGACTCCACGTGGAAAAATACACGTTTAAGATGTCACGTTTTCCAACATTAAAAGCCCTAGAGGGTTTTACGTCTGGACCAATTAATTACAAGCACCATCTACTTTATTACAATATTGACTTTTGGAATTTTGAAAAATATTTTTATTGAAGAAGCAATCGTTGGCTTTACCTATTAAAGAACGATAGAGCATAGTTAATAATTCCATGAATTTCAAAACCAAGTTTCATAGTGTTTTATGACTCGTTTGAAATTTGTGTTACAAATTATATTAAATTTGACAGTACTAATCCAATTTTTAAAGGAAAATATTACAGTTACATGAAACAAAAACTTAGCACACGAACCAGGAAATTTTGACCAGATTTTTGCTTTAAAATGGCAGATCAATATGCAGTTCGTACTTCAAAGCCTGGTTTGGTTATTTCTGTAAAATACGGAAGCCCATAATGTTGCCAATCGTTTTTAATAGTAAATGGTGTGACGTAGACTGGTATGAATAGACATATACTTGTATAGGGTATATATTATATATACAGCGTTTGATTTAACACTTTAAAAGAGCACCCGTCACAATGCAAAATAAGACGTAAAATATACAACTTTACGAACCCAATGTCAGATTTGTAATTTTTCCATCCAAAATCCTAAATTACAGCTAGAATTATATGGATGTCACCAAACTTCCAACTTAATTTACTTGATTTGCGCCGACATAACGATAATGGACAAGTTTAAAAATAATCTTTTGTGTTTATTAATATGCTAAAATACTTGTCCAGATTTTAGTCACAAATTAATGTTTGTTTAATAATGCGAGTAGAACGATTCAGTTAGTCGGTTTATTCCGTTCTCAAAATTTCTAATTTTCCGCAAACATTCTTAACGCTTAACACACTAACAGGTTGTGTTTCGTGCCATGTCTGACAAGCCGGCGCCATTAGTCGAATCCGGGTTATCTGACTGCAAACGGTGCATGCAAAACGCCGAACTATCTAGAAGCTGTTACTCAGATCCTTAGGGAACCTCGCAAAGTGAGTGAATAACAATAGACGTGCAAAAAACGTCATACGATAAACTCAATTGACACAACACTTTGCAATACGCGCTGTTTCCAACTATGAGCGTTTGATGTGAAATTGTATTTATATAAATGTTAAAAGAGAATCTAATAAATTGGTGGCCCAACCGAAATATCCCAACGCCACGCATCTTGCTCGGAATCATTCGATCGCAAATAGCACATGTCACATGATTGCATTTTATGTCGGTTAATACGTTTCATACTAATTTCGAAAAACAAAAAATGGCAAAATTACAATAATATCACAGCAACAAAAACGTTACACAAAAACAAAAGCCGGAAACCGTCGAAAGAGCAACATTACTTTGGCTTGTGCCAAATTACGACATTAGAAAACACAAAAGATCCGCTCTGAAGGCAGTGTCAGGTGGGGAGTTTGACTGGGGTGGTACATCTGTCAAACGGTAACGCAGGTGTCCTAAGGCAAACTCAGCGAAGACAGAAACCTCGCGTAGAGCAAAAGGGCAAATGCTCGCTTGATTCTGATTTTCAGTACGAATATAAACCGCGAAAGCGTGGCCTATCGATCCTTTTGATTTGAGTGTTTCAAGCAATAGGTGTCAGAAAAGTTACCACAGGATTGTGGCAGCCAAGTGTCCAAAGCGACGTTGCTTTTTAACCCTTCGATGTCGGCTCTTCCTATCATTGTGAAGCCGAATTCACCAAGCGTTGATTGTTCACCCACCAATTATAGGGAGCGTGAGGTGGGATTAGACCGTAATAAGACATGTTAGTTTTACTCTTTCTACTAGTTCTACGCTTCCGGAGGGAATAAATTTTGCAACGTACGAGATGTTTTCATTTTACTAAATTTCATGCTATTTAAAAAGAGATTGGTCGAAGGGGTGGTTTGCAGACTGAAACTTGGTATTACCCTATATAGCAACTAGCGACTTTATCAGGATAGAATCTCAGGCTAGGGTAATTATATTGACAAAGGTCTGAATTTTACTATCACGGTTATATGGTGGTTAACAACTCAGTGGTTAGCGTGCAGGTCTCACAATCATGAGGTCGCGTATTCGAGCCCTCCTAATCATCTTGAGCAAGAGACTAAGTCCATGTTGCTCCACGATACCCCCACCTATAAAATGGCTACGAGCTTGCTCGGAGGGTCATTACAAAGTTTCCGTATTGGAAAAGGGATCCCTTCATGGCTTGTGCTTCGACACCTTTGACTGCGATTGCCACAAAAATGGAGCTCAGAACCCACATTCTAGGTATAAATTAGGGGTCCTTCAGTAACTTTAACAATATCAAGTTTATAGTGATCATCGTTATAGATTAAGACTTAGGTGATCCATTTCTTGTACGAAACACTAGTCGAAGTTTTGGCAAAACTAAACTGCTAGCCCGCACGCCTTGGCGGGAATTGAACTGAGTTTTAAAAATGACTATCTTTGACGCACGGGTTTAAAGAGCTCAGTAATTTATTACATGCATCAAAACTGGATACATATGATGTTAAGCGCATATAATTATTATGAAAAATCCCAGAGGTTTCACCTTTTACGACTCAGCACTGACCGTAACTGATATGACTTACATATGGTTTTTAATTCTGATTCAGTACTGATATAAAAAAGTACATGCACATATTAAAAATAGTGGAAAATTTAGCAATAAACAACACGCGGGTACAGCCAGAATTAAGTGCGCGCAGGATTGAGAAAAGGCAGAATCGGACGATACCGTTATCGAATAGTATATCTTTGAACGCAAAAGAATTTCGTTAAATTAAGCGCAGTAGAACGCAATTCAATAAATAGCAAGCGATCAGCGTTCGATCAAGTACAGGTAATTTGTCACTAAATGTACGGGAGTTAATATCATAAAAAGCGTTAACACATTCTATGTACTTCAAAAACTTTATAAACATCTAACATTGCGAACTCCTCCTCCTGCTGCTTTGACAAAATTATATTTTTGGTCGGTATTATATTATAACTTTTGGTCGGTCACACTTTTAGGGTGAGCTGTTTGGTTATTAGATTACCATAACTTCTTGTGAACCCTTGGATAGATAGATATGTGACATCTTTTTCTACTGAGTACCTCACGAGCTGGGCTACTCATGGGTATGCTTTGTAAAGCGACAATTCCCAAAATAAAATTTTTTGATTAGGTCAATACGCACGATGAAAAAAAATCAAAAAATTAGGCACTATCAAAACGGCGTTGTTGATGCATACAGTTTTAATAAAGCTAACAATAATTAATAAAGTTACAGTCATGGCCAAAAAATAAGTTCAATCGAAAACAATCGAAACCGAAATCGATCGAAATTTCGTTTAATTGCAATCGATCGAAATTTCGTTTAATCGAAAATAATCGAAATTTTACAAATTTGAAATTTATTTAATTGTGTTAAAATCGAAATCGAACGAAACCGATCTAAATTTAGTTTAATCGAATTCGTTCTAAATTTCGCACAATTACTTTGCACATATTTCTGACCGTGAATGCACTTATTTCTTTACAGCTCTGTCTGAAGGAGAGAAAGTTATTTCGTAACGGCAAATAGGAATCTTTTATAATTTTGGCTGTTTCGCGACATAACAAACATACCCGCGGTGGCTTAAGGTCATTCGCCGCAGACTAGCGCGATGCCCGGACCGTAGGCATGGTTTCGTGCCAGTACATACATAAATGTTTACACTAAATTGTGTATAAGAATACAATTTATTCAAACTTCATGATCATGATGTGAAATTGCTATTTGATCGTTCGATTAATACGACCATTTTTCGTTTAAGTAGAACGCAATCAGATTCTATTTTTCAGCACTTACTCCTGACTGCAAATATACTACACACACACACCAGTATTCTAATTAATTTGATGGTAACATTATAAATGAGAAAAATATTGACAACGGGATTCAACCGAGCTCGATGAACAGTCTCAGGGTTGAACAGTGCCTAAAAATTGATATACTGTATGCTAAATATTCTGTAATAAAATATTATATATTGTAAAGATAATAGTTGTATAATGGTTCCTGAATGATATAGAGTCATTATGCTGACGTATAGCTTTCAAAGAGAATATTAGTCATGCTAGATTTTACATAACAAACTATGGCTACATGCTATTTTATAATCTTACACTCGTTATAGGGTAAAAACAGTCAATAACAACGAAATTTGAAAAATCGATATTTTTATGAAAAAGTATTTAATAGCTATCTGTTGGCTCCAAACGGCCCAGCTGATGCTTTTACATATATATTTACGGTATAAGTTTACATTAAACCGACAATTAAGCCTATTTCAGTGATCAGTTTTAAATTAAGAAATGGTCGCTATTTCCACCTATAGTTAATGCTAATTTATTCAAAATAAAAGTGGAAATGTGGCATATTTTAAGAATTTATACGAGGGAGCTGCGTCAGGCCCAAATCAAAGCCAGAGGTGCGGATTTGTCTAAATTCACCAAACTTATAAGTAAAATCCAAACAACAGTTGCTACAAACCTAATTTCGTACAAAAACTGCCAGTTTGCGGCATCGAAACAGTTTCTTATTTGAATTTATAAATCTCCATGATAATATACAACATCAAGGGATCATGTAAAAACCAAGCTGTTCCCTGAATTTTTATAATATATGGTTAAAAAAATTTGTTCAAACTACGCATTGCTCTGAAAGCAACACATACCCAATCAATCATGGAAGACAAATAAATCGAGTTTGTCGATCGTAAACCACTTTACAGTTACCGAAAGGTAAGAGATATCCTTTTTGGACTCTGGATAACCGGACTATCACTAGTAAACGTAATAAATTACAAAAAGTGAGCGGAGCAACAGGCAAAGTATTTGGTACCGTGTGTACATTTGTTTCGTTTAACTATTTAATCAATATATAATAAGTATGACGTTTTAAGCTATTGATATCAATTCCACCATACAAAAAGCTCGCTAGCTAAAAAAATTAGCTAATTAGCAACATCAACTCATTAGCTAATTAATTACCTAATTAGCACCCATGATAAAATCATAGAGCTTTAAAAGCCACATATTCATAATAAGCGACATCGAAAACTCCCAAGTGCAGCAAATTAGCAATTCTGAAGTAATTTAAAAATTTGCATAACATTACCTAATTAGCTAATCAATCAAGCAACTAATTAGCACATACGACCAGGTTTTAGAGCTTCAGAAATGTCATATTCGTGAACAGCGACATAGAAAACCCCGGGTGCAATCTATTTTTATTTTTTGAGCATTTTGAAAATTTTCAAAAAATTAGCTAATTAACAATAATTAATTTAGTAATTAGCTAATTAAACTAACTAATTAGCATGTTTTTAACTTCCTCGAATAGTAAATAAGCACCAGATTTTTATACTTATCCCATACGACAAAATTATGTTTCGTGAAATATTATTCTAGCTTGCCGCTAAATCTTACTGGCTTCTAAGAAGTAATAATTGTTATTATTAAAATCTATAAGTCAGAGCCAGCCGACAATATCTTTAATAATGAAAAATGTACTATAGTACAGAATTTAAAATTTAAACTATAGCTAGTATCTCGCAAAGGAGGGTGAAACCGAGCGATCGTGGTTTGATTTTTAAGTTATCATTTCGTTTAATCACTTATAACAAGCTGTGTTTGATGTATATACCACCTTAAATACTATTGATCCCTGAACCCATTGAAACTCCTAAATCTCATCAACACTAAATCCATTGAAAACAACTGACAATGTAACAAGTATCTGTGCTGGTCTCTAAATAAGTACATACACCATCGTATTCAGACTACCGGAAATCATAAACAGTTTTTGATGACATGTATGCAAATACATAAGTAAACAATAGAGGACATACAATATTCTAGAAATCGTGTTCATTGAAAATACGCCCAGTGAAAAGGCATGAAATATGAACACTAGACTTCAGATAATCAAGTCATAGTATTTAGTATACCGATAAACGTTCATTATATAAGCAATCGATTGAAACGAGCAGTTTCCACTAGGGGAATATCCTGAAAATCTCATTTTCACTGTTTTTACTCATAACTCATCTTGGATGGATGGATGGGTTTCGATAAAATTTTTTATTCGATAGCGAAAGGGATGAGGATGTGCCCTTTAGTTGAATGCGAATAGCTTCGACTCCATCTTCCGGGTGAAAATAGGAAAAACAGGTTTTCGAAAACTAATTCCAAAAAAATTTTTTTGTCTGAAAATTTTTACGTTATTTTTTATATGTTTTTTGTTTGCGAATTGTTTTTTAAACATTAATTACCGCCATTTATAACGCTAAAATATCGTTTTAGGTTAAAAATACATTCACGGTAGAAAAACTGCATAAAATATGGGAATATTTAGTATTTTTAAGCAAAATGTGTTCCCCCACGTTTAATTCCCCCCGGGAATGAACATGGAGACCCCCGAAGTTCCCCCACTTTTCGGAGGGCTGTGAACTGGCCAGCATGATGTTAGGATTATCTCGCGACACAGTATTGCATCGAAAAACCGAGCCCACAATCCGGAATCAGCTCAATCTACAATCTTGAGGACACGTTTTTGTGGCACCATTTCGTGGGTTGCTGTGGGCGTGAATATGGTTCGTCGGCCCTTTGCCAGTATTAGCGATTCTTCAATTTTCGGCATGTTTTTGCGTGTTTTTACGTTACAGTGAGTGCCTATTAGGTTATGAAGCACGCAGGATATGATGGTTTTGTTATCTAGAGTCTAACTGAACTATATTATAACTGTTCATTTGGTTTCGAGAGTTTTATGGTCGATGAACGCGATTTTCGCTATGTATAATAGTCGCGGCCAGAAATAAGTGCAAAATAGTCGATCGAAATCGATAGAAATTTCGATTAAACAAAATTTCGACCGATTTCAATTAAACGAAATTTCGGTCGATTTCAATTTCATGTGATTTCGATTTTAGCGCTGTTAAAAAAATTTCAAATAATATTATAAAATTTGGATTATTTTCGACTAAAACTAAATTTCAGTCGATTTCGATTAAACGAAATTGCGATCGATTGCAATTTTGATCGTTTTCCAATGCACATATTTTTGCCGCGTGGTTATTTAATGTCCATGGTGCATATTTAGTGACCTTTCATGAGTCTGCAATGGCTCTAGGGTCATTGAACCCGATTTCCAGAATATAATCTGGTTGGTCACCTAATGCGTAAAAGTCACCAAGAATTGTCTATATGTTTTCCGGTAAGTTGAATACGATGGTTTGGTTATTTAGAGTCCAGCAAGACTGTCTTAAGCCTTCTCCGACGTTGCATTAGGTTTAGCGTCAATGAAACCGATTTCCCGAAAATAGTCTGTCATCAGTAATCTGGCACATGGCATTAAAATAGTTTATAGAGGTTTTACGCTATTCTGCATAATATGATTTGCTTATCTGGGTTCCAGCGTGCATATTTCATGCCTTTGCAATGAACTCCATTTTCATAATATAGTATGTCTTCACAAGTTTGGTTACGTATTTCGTAGTGTTCACCAAATATTGTCTATATAGGTTTCTCGTAGACTGAATACGATGCTTTGATTAACCTGGAAATCATCACAAATACTTGATGCGTTGTTAGTTGCTTTGGACGGGTTTAGTAACGACAAGATATTAGGGGTTTCAATGGTTCATTGTTCAAGAGTTTTAGGATGGTACATTCATCAAACACAGCACAGGTGATTAAACAAAATGATACTTTAAAAATGAAACAACACTCGCTTGCCAGTTAGTTTTGATGGCATGTACCAAACTACTGAAGACTGACCATATACTGGAAGTCGGCTTCATTAAGCCCATACAGATGAAAAGGCATGAATTATACAAGCTGGACTCTAGATAACCAAATCATTGTAACCAGCCTTCAGAAATACCTATATATAGACCATTCTTGATGCCCTTCCGGCAATAAATAACCAAACAAATAAAAACTTACTACATTTTCGAAATCGGGTTCGTCGACCGTAAATCCCATGACACCCCATGAAAAGGTACAATATAGTCAAGTTGGACTATAGATAGCAAAACTATCGTATACAGCGTGTCTGATAAGCTAATAAAAATGCACTGTAAGGTAAGAACAAGCAATATAACGGCGAAATTTGAAAAATAGTATTTCTGAAAAAGGATCCAATAACCATATTCCGGTCCAAGGGGTGATCCCACAAAAAAGGTTGTGGTGAAGAAGAAAGCTGTAGATCCCAATGAGCATTTTTTCGATGCAAAGCCTGCGCCGCGAGACATGCGCTGCGAAACACTGGTACCCATATGGCCAGATATGACAACGAGTCCTTAAAAGCATGTTTTTGGCTTTTTAGCCAGCAACATGGGGTCGTAGCTGTTCACGTTCCACTACAAAGCACATTATCATCACTTTTGTCATAGAACAAAAAAGTTATCAAATTCCTTCTATCCGAAAATGCAGCGGCAGACAAAAAAGACATTTTCATGATTTTCCCCTAGCGCCCTCAGCAGAAACTCTATGTAGAATAATTATATTATGTCAAAAACGATACAATAATGATTACTAATATTTACACATGACGCGTCAGATTTTGATCAGCATGTCAGATTATTACGTTGCTATTCGATGTTCCCGAGTTGCAAGCGCTGTTTGTGCGTCGGATGCTAACAGCTGACGAGTCTTCTGACGCTGCAATCACCTGCAACAAACCCGTTCAAGCTGTTATACAAAATTAAACGAACCGGAACATGATAAAACACAGAAAAATTTTAAAATCCATGACATATTACAGAGGTTGTTAATAACAATTACAGCACATAGAAAAATTTCCTAAACCTTGCGTCTAAAGAAGTATAATTCCCTCCCCAGACCCAAAGGTGCGAGCAAAATTTCATCAGCAAGGAGCAAGCTTACAAAATCATCAGGACAAAATTGGCGGAAAATGAGGTATATTATGAGAAAAAATTGGAGCAAACAAGGAATACCATAAAATTTTGGGACTAGTACCACATATCATCCTTTGCACTTATTATTATTTACTAATCAATAAGTGTAGCAGCAGCTTGAAAAGATTCGAGTAAACTTAAAATGACCCCGGCAACCATCCTATTTTGTATTTTTGGATAAAATTTGTTATGGAACGCTTTTTGGTCAACTGATATTCTAAATTCGACGTAAAACTGTTCGCGAACACAGCGCTCGCGATTGAAATCTAACCATCTTGTGTTCGAGAAAATTGAAGTAAAATCTCACAAATGTTTGAGATCGAAAATTTGTCGACTTGATTTTGACGTCACTTTTGTATTAAATTTTTCCGCGAACACTTTATAATCCAAATTTAAATGATAATACATTAGGGAACAGAATTTCTGCAAACTGAAATCGCCAAAATTCTGACTGAACACAAGGTCTAATTTCTGACACTTGAATTTGATTTTGCCAATTTTCGGGTAGCGAAAAACAGAATGAAATTAAGCCTGTTTCCTGTAACAAAGATTTGCGATAATGACAGAATAGGATGGTTGGCGGTGATCGTGAACCTGTAACAACTATGGTATGTCTATGTTACTAAAAACTCACGAAAATTTAATTGTGGTTTGTAAGATTTACTAGAAGTTTTACATAATATTAGCATCAGATCACGAAGAACCCTAGAAGAAAAGTGTGACACCTGGTTTTTTTCAAAATTCATGCTGTGCTTTTCAAAATTCATAACAAAGATTTGCGATAATGACAGAATAGGATGGTTGGCGGTGATCGCGAACCTGTAACAACTATGGTATGTCTATGTTACTAAAAACTCACGAAAATTTAATTGTGGTTTGTAAGATTTACTAGAAGTTTTACATAATATTAGCATCAGATCACGAAGAACCCTAGAAGAAAAGTGTGACACCTGGTTTTTTTCAAAATTCATGCTGTGCTAAAATGTGTGTTTTTTGAAATTTAGGTGTGTTTTTTGAAATTTACTGGTGTTTTTAATTTACTCGCAAATACCCAAATACCCTGTTTTAGCGTTACAGGGAAAGTAATGCAATCATAATTAAATGGCTACTAGCAATTTTATATTAATGCACACATTATATATTTACAATGGACCAATCACTTATATTTAGCACCAATTATTTCATATTTCAAAAAATTATAAAAAAAATTTTGTTTTTGTAGCCTTTTACTTAAACAGTTCAGGTGTGCTACATTTTGTTTTTTTTTTTGAAATTTAGGTGTGTTTTTGAAATTTCACTGTGTTTTTGCACCAAAAAAAACACAAAAAACCCTGTGTGACACTTATGCGACACTACATACATTGTGCGATGACGCGGACTATTTTTGAGTCATTTGTCCCACTTTTAAAAAGGAACAAGTTTCCAAGTTTGGCCCTGTCCCGCCCCCAATCTTTGCGCTGTCTTTCCAACTTTTGTTCTGGCCACCCCCAACTTTGGTTCCAAATCCTAACGAACAAAAATTTCATTTGAAATCTAGAAATTAGTTTATATCTTTGTGGATTTACTGATTAACTACAAAATATTAGTTTATATCTGTGTGTGTATTAACTACACAACGCATGTTGTCAGCAGCAATTAAAATGTGCGCTCTTCCTGGATAATCCGGACTTTTCGAGACGTACTGCGAAAATATCGAACAGAATCAAAAAGAAAATGAAGCCTTACACGGAACAAAATTTAATTCCTGCCATGGTATAAGCAACGTTTATGTGACCATAAATATTTAGAGGATGTACGATTTAAAGTCATTCGATAGAGAATACCGAGGCGGAATATTGTACTGACCGCTGTTGCGCTATTTACGTGCCAAACAATCAGCTCACAAAAGCAAATTATTTTATTACTTACATGACAATTCAATTTGTAAATTTGCTTCCGCACTTCGGTAAATAAATTGTAATTTTTGTCAATTATTATGTAGTGGCTTATTAGGATCAGTTAAAAAGACTCTCAGTAATTGATGTTGTATCAGCTAGAAATATCTTTTACTTACCTTGCAAAAGTCATGATCTAACAATAGTTCTACTCGATATCGTCTCCTAGGATCATGGATAAAACAACACCTGAAAAATAGTTATACAACGTAGACGAGCGTTAGCGATGCCAACGATAGTGAACAGAATAACGATAAAGCGTTCCTGATAAAGCATGTAGAGAATGGGAAATAAACGAAAAACTGCACTGCAAAAGCTGCATCTTCAAATCACCATGTATGTAATCAGTTTTGCAGCACCATTTTATGGATACTGGTACACATTTTTCACACAACATAGTCTATTACGCATCCTTGAGAAAGCGCCCTCAGTTTAGTCACTTTGACACATAAATATGGTCATTAGCATTAATATCACATTATGTTTAATAGTGTAATACATTATTCTAAAAAAACTGCAATCACAACCTGAATTAACCTAACTGCGCACGAACAAGCGGACACACGCAAATTTAATTAACCGCACGCGCTCACAAACGCTTCAAACGCCCACGTACGCAAATTCCTTTAAACTCACAGTTGTAATATTATCTGAATAGCGACAAGCTACTAGATGCTTCACACGGACCGTTGGTTTCCTACAATTTTGGGGTCATATATTCAACCTGAAGCCTATTATATTGTAATCAATGGTTTTATAGTTCTGCTCGTTAACATTTTAACTGCAAAGTCTCGAATGTGGCATATAACTTTATCGTTTATTAATTCACATCAACAGAAAAAGTACATAGCAAAGACTTCAAACACGTTTTCAAAGTTCCATGTTAGTGCAATAATGATTTTTTTATGTTAGGAGCATCATTAATTTTCTTGGAAGAAAAACGACTCCAAATGTAAAAATTCAGGAGCCGGCGTCATTTGAACACACACTTTTATACTGGTAGAAAGAGATAGAGCGCTAGACCACTCGACCATGCACGGAAAGCTAACTACCTGAATTTCGCGGTTAGTGCCTGCAAAACTGTTACAACACTACTACATTTCTGAAAAAAAACGACTTGGATCCCCATTTATATCCTAGGGAATGCACACTTCTAATATGTTTAACCACTGAAAAATCAGAAAGATTGCTGCAGCAGATACTTAGTTTACTCAATGGTTACGCAGCAAAATCGGAACCCTTAATGGTTGTTATTACCTAAGGCAAATCCAACAATAAATATTACATCATTTTCCGAAATCAGTTACCACTGGAAATATGTAATCAAATTTAAATGCTCGTTTAAACGCACGATGAACGCAAACACTTTTAAACGTATAGGCACGCGAACACGTTTGAATGCACACAAACGCAAATGGGCATAAAACGCGCGTGTTCGCGCGTTTTTATGTAGATAATTCTGTCGATGACTGTACACATTATCAATCAAATATATTTGACACAGTATCGCCTAATAACAGCCGACAGAATTCAGTATAGAATAGAAATGATACTGAAACATGATAATACGCCAGAAAACTCAAAGCAAATATTTTTGAAAAAACTTTCCAGCGTTTGCTGGCTGGTAACATAACTACGAAAACTCACTTCATACAACTGAACAAACAATTTTTATGTCACAATTTCACCAGATTCATGTATTTATAACTAATTCTTCTGAAACCCGCTACACCCAAAGCCAAGTGACGAAAATAACGAAACACTAGCAAAAATCTGTGTCGCTTAAATTAATCCTTCCTTCGCGCAACCAGTAAGATACTTTGTTATAAGTAATAGACTGAAATTATGGGGTGATCG
Organism: Trileptium ribeirensis; assembly: GCA_030248225.1. Classification (NCBI taxonomy): domain Eukaryota; kingdom Metazoa; phylum Nematoda; class Enoplea; order Enoplida; family Thoracostomopsidae; genus Trileptium; species Trileptium ribeirensis. The sequence goes on along the minus strand of JASANE010000453.1, from coordinate 91,125 downwards.
TATTGTCCCGATTCAAACCAATAATATTCCACTTACGTGAAAGAACCATTTCGTCAGAATGCGTCTGCGTTAAAGCTCACAGAAATTCAACACTTCGCTATTACCTTGTCACAGAATACGCGGAATCCGAATCAATGCTGGCAAGTGTTGGAAGAGTGTAATACTCTATGATACTAGTAAATGTTCATATGTTTCGGGTTCTGCGGACAAATTCGACCGAAAGTAAATACTTTAGCCATTGATCCGACAGTTGTATATTTGTGTGAAACGTCACCGGTAATCACTTATTCCAACTACAGTACTCACCAGAAATGACTATCGTTATTCGAACGAGCGAACATCGAAAAAATCGAACAAAATTTACACATTCTTAAACAAAACTCGAATACGTTTGGGACAAACTTCGAAGATCCCTGGAAAATATTAAAAACTCGAGAAAATTTTCGAACAGATGTCAAACACATTTCGAATAAAATTTTGAAATTCTCGAACTACCATCGAACAGAAGACTATTTCTAAATCGATCTAACTTGAAACAAACATCGAACGAACAGCACTCATTTCTGAGGAGCACTGCATTTTACAGTTTATACAACAATCAAAAATCACAAAATTTTGTCAGTAATCATGCGCAGAATTAGGTAAATCTCTTACTTCAAAAAATCTCTCGCCAACAGACTCAATGAGTTCGGCATTGGAGGAGGATTACCACAACCCACCTGATAAATGATGTGACACTGATTGCGATCATGCCAAGGAGGCTACAATAAAATGAACAAAGCAAGCTAGTTAATATGAGTTTTGTAATATACATGTAATTCGTGACGACTTTCGCTGAAAACAGTTTACTCGAAAATCATTACGACAGCGTTCCATGCTATAACAGTCAATAAGTACAATCTGCACCAAAATTTCATTAAAAACGAAGTCATCCAGGTTAACTATAAGCAAAATATTGCAAGACTTAATGTTTTTTACGCGTTCACAATATTTTTGTACCGCAAAAGCAACAAATAAGTTAATTAATTTGTTATAAGTTATTAAATTTTAGACTAAGACAACATGGAATATCAACAATGTAAGGATAGTAAAACTTATTAAGGTTGGCGAATTCGAGATTGAAATTTCACCCGAAATGAACATGCCCCCCTCCCACACAAATCCCATACCCCACTTTTCGGAAGGGTGCGGATAATTCAGAAACACACCACGTTATGTAGTTCAGTCAAATCCTAATAACTGTGTTTGCACCATGCCCAATCGAGTTTACTTACCTTGCCCGTAAGCATTTCGAGCACAACACAGCCAACACTCCAAATATCGGCAGGCTTTCCATACCCGCGAGAAGGACCCGTTTCAGAAGACGAAAATATTTCAGGCGCCATATAAGCTGAAAATACAAATAGAATAATACTGTAGCATTATGCAAAACCCCATCCCTCAAGGTTATAATTTATTGCTGTGTAATATCGTAACTATGTCGGTGGCTACAAGTACAACTAACCCATTATTATAACGGTGAGCTCAATTATTGTTATGAATATTTAAGTATAGACAGCAATCTTCATTTATTAATAACATTTCCTGCAAGATATTAGCATTTGCTGCTGAGATACAGCGTGGCCAAAAATATGTGCAAAATAATAGCTAAATTTCGATCGATATCGGTTAAACAAAGTTTCGATTGATTTCGAATAAACGAAATTTCAATAGATTTAGATCGATTGCGATCAAACGTAATTTCGATCCACTGCGACTTCGATCGTTTTCGATTTATGGCGGGAGAGTATGTTATATTCAGACGAATACTGACGTTTTAGTTATATATTATTTCTTGGATGTTGTGAAAACGGACAGGTAATGACTTTTTCAATTATACTTTCTACTAACTCACGGTGTCTCAGTGCAACTGAAGCACAAACCCTTGATAAAAAATTGTCCTAATCATGTGTTTTAATCAAGAATGTGGTCAACGCCTGGCATTTTTTACTCAAAAATGAATAGGTTATTTTACATTATTTTAATTATTTTCAGTCACCTTTACTGATTTGCGCAAATATATCATCTAGATGTAACGAGTGGCATCCAATATTTGTCATTACATCCAACATATACAAGTAATCGCAATTCTTATAAATGTTACACCAAAGTAATTATTTTGCTTCGTTAAAGGAAACAGAAGTTTTCTTGTTAAAATGTAACTTCGCATTAACTGTAGCCAATTTTGAAGATTGTGATCGAATTCTGTGAACTCATAACATGTTATTTTGGACCAACGTTACACGGGAATCATCATACACGCTACTGTTCTCAAATATCACCAATATGTAAAATATGGTTAAACGAAATGCACGACAACAACTGAGTTCAACTTTTAAAAGCCATCGATCGCTGACTGCGGGAGTTAAAAGTTATATCAGTGAAAATTTTCGATTACATCACGTTATAATCCTAACGCAATTGTTTAAAAATTTTAACAACAAAAATGGGATTAAAACAGTGGAACGTGCATGTGTTTAGAGCAAATAGAGAGCTAGCTGCAGCAATTTAGTTCCGAGAACTCACTCTGAATTTTTATAAGACTGTAAATCACGTGTCGCAATAAAATAAACGTTTTATAAAACTTACGATATGTCCCAACGAAATCGTTCAGTTCATTATTGTTCGTTTGCGTTCGATTCATTAGACGAATTGAGCATCCAAAATCACCCAACTTTAGCGTCACTTGACGACCGTTGTTGTCCAGCTTTAAAAAAATATTCGACGCTTAAAAAAAGACACAAATAATAAAATGACTACAATATGTGAATTAAAACAGATAATAAATACCTCTGTTTTTCGCAGGCATACTGTATACTACTATACCTGCTACCGTACCAGCCAAAAAAATCCGCCGATCGCTCTAGGCTCGCTTGAAAGCAATTCTTTGAAAATAGTTTATTATTAATTTTAATACTTTTGAAATTTCAAGCAAAACCATTAGCTTGCGGCTTGCTGGCAATCATTTCTGGCGAGTACAGTACTAGACTCTAGCCAAACAGCTAAAATATGAACAGTCGACTGTGAAAAACGATCGAAAATAAAAGATGTGTTAAGAAACACAGCTGTTTACAAAAACTCACTAATTAACCTAACGCTCAAAATGCTATAAGAATTCTGGAAGTAATGTATGCAGCGAGCGAAGTGAAGAATTCTTACTAGCCGAAATAATGGCGAAATTACTGGCCTGTCCACAGTGGGGGGTGGGGGTTTGACCCCCCCCCCACTTTCTAAATCCCCCATGTTCGTGAGATTTTCCCCATGTCCGTCCCCCCACTCGGCCGAAACCCCCCGTGTTTACTAATTATATCCATTTTAGCTAAAATCTTTATTCCGAAATCCCATATATTACTTTTACTAAATGGGTCATTTCACGAAACCATGTACTTTTGAAACACCACTTTTTGAAGCCAAAATGAAACGTTTTCGAATGTACAGTGTCTAGACCCCTTCCGATGTAAAAAACCCTGAATTTTTCGAATATCGAGGTCTCTATGCAAAACGAGCTACCTGAAACCTGCTACAGGGGTTGGAAAGGGCCCCCCTGGGGGTCAAATTTTAATCCGAAATAAGTCATTATTCTGTAGTGTTGACGGAGTGACACGCGAACCATGGTCTGTTTTTATGCAAGTCCATCCAAAATGGTCCTAGTCAAGCCATTTGGAGCACTTGCGACCTAAAATTGATGCTGCTAGGGCATTATTGGGGTTAAAATCGACCAATTTAGAACAAGCCTGTCGCAGAAGTATTTCTAGCGCAACGGAGACAGCACCTACAGATACCATTTTATGCTCACAAACCAACCATGAGCGGGGGACGTCTGAGAAAAAATTTCAGGCAGATCCTTAGGCCTTGTAAAAAATGGCACCCCGAAATGTTGAGTCGGGGGGGGGCTACACCTCAGGTCGGGGGGGGGGGGGGGGCTACAGCTTCCTACAACATGCAACGCGCCAAACTTTAGCTACTTCTATACATTCTAGATGTAAGCTGGTGTAAAACAAATACAATAGATCTATGACCAGTTTACATTTAAGTGATGATACCAAGGACAATGCGTGTAATAGATGTGCGGGCAGGCAGAAGGGTTTCCTAGCTGCCCAGTTAACAGCACGGCCCCATATCATAGTGCAATGATGATGAACTTATATACTAATATGATTCTTGCGACCTTCGATTACTTTTATTATACATGCGGTCGGGGGGCTACAGGTCGGGGAGGGGGCTACACGCCAGGTCGGGGGGGCTACATTTTCATTAACAATTTTTAATAGATGGGTCGATTCTAGTGGGGCTTTACTATGTTTATATCCGGCCTATTGTAAGACTGTATGCTAAATTTGGTTTTTTTAAATTTAAGTTTGGTCAGGTCGGGGGGGCTACATTTTGCATACCCCATTTTTGGCATTTTATGACCTTCGACCTCATAATGAAATAACACATGGACAGACGCTGATATTCTTTTTTTTTTTCAATAACACCTGTACTGATTGCGATTACCGTTATATAGCATTTTTGGCGCTAGTGCACTTTTACGTTATTTACCAGCGTCTGAAAGCTGCCAAATTTGACCTTGGTCGGGGGGGGGCTACATGTCACGAAAAAAATTTTCGGAAGCTTGACGTCAGCTTCAGTGTCGATGCTTACTCCCAAGTTTTTCCGGAAAAATTAGCAAATACCAATGGATCACAGTGAAATGAAAAACACATATATGTATCACGTGGTAGCGATACGGCGAAGGTTTATATTAGGACATGTGTTTTTGGCTTCATTTGACCAACCCGGGTTGAGGGCCTCTGGCTCCTGCTATGTTTGGGGTACAGAGGTCCACCATACCTCGTTATGATCGTCGGATATGCTATTACTACATCTCACAGCGACATTAAATTTCCTTACAAAAGACTGGTGGTATGGGCCAAAAAGTGCCGATGTAGCCCCCCCGACTAAAATGACATGGTTTCGTGAAATGACCCAAATATTAATTTAGTAAATAATCTTTTTAATTAATTAATTAAATAAATTAATTTAGTTTACATTTCTAATACTTAATTTCTTGTTACTAATAATCTGCTAAAAACCTAAAAATAGATGTACGACAATTACTGTAATGTGATTCTCACGGAATATTATAGTAATTGTCGTATTGTAGTCATAATATTAACGTATAACATACCAAAAACCAATTTTCCTCCACCCCCACTTTGAAATTTCCTCCGAGAATGAACAAAGGGGCCCCACGAAGTTTCCCCTCCCCCACTTTTCGGAGGTCTGTGGACAGGCCAGAAATTAGACAATATCCGTCACTTTGTTCTTACGGTGACAAACAGTATTTTTTCAAAATAGACCCTGGGTCAATTAAATTTCTTATGGGCCAGACATTAAACGCTGGGTCCAGACATTAAACGCTGTGTCCAGATTTACATTTTTGGAATAGACTTTCACGAATATTTACACAATACAGAAACGTAATTACATAGCCATACATTATTTACACCATCTCCAACTGCAAAAGCTTGGACCAAATTTCATGTACGCTTTTGTCAGGTGCACAACATCAGCGCTTTGTGGAGTTTCAGCAGTCTAACTATATTTTGTATATATTTTTAAACTGTATTAAGTACGTTGATATTTATGTTATGAAGAGATTTCTTATTACGTATGATCCAAAATAAATGCAAACCTAATACTAGTAACTCTATCGAGATTGCAGAAAGTAGTGAAGCATAGGTACACCTACGCCTTTTGCGTACACAGCCAATGAGCTATTGATAGCATACGTCGATATGCTATATGTGGATATCACACAATACCGCACAAGTTAGAACAAAACTAACACCGACAATAAGTTTCCCATGCCCAAAACCCCAAGCCCAAGCTATCAGCAATGCAGTAACATGACGTATCAGTAAAATTAGGAATTTTGGTTCCATGAACCGTGGCAGCACCATACCCCGGTACCTATAGAACCATGGATTGCAGAGCAAAATCAACACCAGCAATGAGTTTGTCAAGTCCGAAAAGCCCTCAAGTATAACTTTTCAGCAGCCCAGACGTCAGAACAAATTTTCGAATTTTGGGTCGAGGAAACACGACGGCGCCATACCTCAAACCACATAACTCTCGAACCGAAAAAATAGGATCAGTATTTATCATTTCACTATGAAATAAAACATATCATAGAAAAAATTCAAAAGTTAACATAAAAATAAGCTTGCTTCTGTAAAGGGTACTAAAATGAGGTAAAAAAACCCTCATTTTGACCTCTGACCACGAACTATACGGGCACCAAAGCCCCCGTACCCATGGAATAATGGGTCGCAGCGTAAATGCAACACCGGCAATGAGTTTCCCATGCCCGAAAACGACCAAGTAAAACTTTTCAGCCGCCCAGGATGTCAGAACAAATTGTTTAATTTTGGGTCGAGGAACCACGAGGGTGCCATACCTCAAAACCCATAACTCCAGAACCGGAGCCTTAATCGATACACAAAAAAGAGGCATCGGCGTTTATCATTTTTCTATGAAATAAAACCATTCAGAGAAAAAAATTCAAAAGTTATGATAAAAATACACTTGCTTCCGTGAAGGGTACTAAAATTGGGTCAAATGGAGCAAAAACCCCACATTTTGACCCCTAACCCCGGAACCAGACCCCAAATCAAAAAACGCTCTGGGGGTAAATCGACTATGCCGGTTCAAATGAGCACAAGATCATGAAAATCGGTTTAGTCGTTCCCGAGTTATGGCCGATCACACACACAGACGGAATTTAAAAGATTTCACCGCTGCAACACACAATCTCCACTACGTTTCACAACGTTCTGAAAATTTATTAGTAAACCCAATGTCTCCGAATCCGAAACTGCTCCGGGTCCAGCGTGGGTACAAAAATTTTTTGGATCCAGCGTGGGTACAAAAATTTTTTGGATCCAGCGTGGGTACAAAAATTTTTTGGATCCAGCGTGGGTACAAAAATTTTTTGGGTCCACGTAAAAATATATGGGTCCAGACCCACCTGTGGACCCAAAAAACCTTGGAAGCATAATTCAACTTTGGCTCTAAGGATCGATCCATGATAGCTCATCCAAAAGCTTGAAATCACTTTTTGACTCTCTGAAAGGTCGATTCTAACAGCTTCCCCAAAAAAGCATGGCACATGCTAGGCCAAATCTGGCCATACCGGTACCAGTGTTTAATAGGCGTGTCGTCGAAAAATGGAGCCCATCATGCAGAATCAGCTCGTCGAGATCTACAAGACTGAAGTCTACGACTTTTGTGGAAGCACTCCCTGATCCGACGTGGGCCAAGATTATGGTTCATCGACCCTTTGCCAGAAATAGCTTTTTTAATTTAGCCGTATTTTCGCTTGTTTTTACCATGAAATGAGTGCCTAGCAGGTTATCAAGCAAGCTCCAGTAGGTTGAATACCAGGATTTGGCTATGTAGTGACCAGCACAAATACATGATGCGTTGTCAGTTGTTTTCGGTGGGTTTAGGGTCTATGATGTATTAGGGTTTTCAACGGGTTCAGGATTCAAAAGTTTTTAGGATATTATATTCATCAAATACAGCCTGTTACAGATGATTACACAAAATAATTAAAAAATGAAACCACACTTCCTCCGTTACACGCTCACTTGCGACTTACATACGGGAGATATCGGATTTATTTTGTAGAGCCATTCTTCAACATACAATGCACGGTTAGGTCAAAAATTGGTATTTGCGTGGCCCATGAGATTCAAAATAAACGAAAACAACCATCTTCGTCACCGATCAAGGTCTGTTGGTACTATTGCACTCAATATGAAGAGCAGCGCGTCCTCCATGTAGTTCCACATGGCATGCTGCCATTTTCATTATTCACGCTGCAGAGTGGGTCAAAATGGAGTTAATATGGCGTATAAGACCGAAAATATACGGGCCGTAACCGTTCGAGCTATATGGGGTTGAATTTTGTAGAGCAATGCATCCTCCATTTAACCGCGAATCGCCTACTGATGTTATCGATATCTACGCTGCAAGGTTAATTTAAAATGATTTTGGAATGAAGCCATGACAACCAAAGTACACGGAAACGGCAATATCTCCCCAATATACTACAATAACCGGCAATATCTGCGAGGTATATGGGTGCTACTGGTCTTATTTTGTAGAACATTTCATGCTCTAATACATATGAATATGGTGTACTGCTATTGTTGTTATTTATATTGCCGCCTTGGGTAAAAACAAATTTTTGAATGGATCATATAACTAAAATGTACGAAAACGATAATATCTCCACAACCGGTTTAGCTATATGTGAATTATATGTCTCATTTTGCAGAGCAATTCAACCTCTATATGTCTGCATGTGCTCTATATAGGTGCATGTTTTTGCCATGGGACCAAAAAACGGCAATATCCCCGGAACCGCCCGAGCTATGTGGGTGTTATCGATCTTATTTGAAGGGTTGAGGATAAAAAGTGTTTTATGACATTTTGTCAAAAAACGAGATAACAAAGTGTCACGGGGTAAAAAATGACGGCGAATTAGAATACATTAGTGTTTTGGCCGTATCTGCTTCGTTTGTATAGATACAGATATTAAAATAATGTTTTATGCAGCAAATCTTTGGTTTTGGGCTGCAAAAAAGTGTTATATACAAAAATCACAAATAATGTTTTGTGCATATAGCATTTAGTTACACTATTCAAATGATTAATTTATTTCAAATAAAAAATAGCAAATATTTTAAATAACGCTGATTCTTATGAGTCTATGCCCGTATACAATATAAATATCGGTAAAATTTAAAAACTGGCTTGGACGGACACAATATACTGGCCTGTCCACAGTGGAGAGACCCCCACTTTCCAAATCCCCATGTTTGTGAGGTCTTCCCCCATGACCGTCCCCCCACTTGGCCGAAACCCCCATGTTCAAGTACTTCTAAAAATGTTTTTTGCCTAAAAATTTATGTTTTTGTTTGCAAATTGTTTTTTAAACATTAATTACCACTATTTATAATTCTAAAATATTGTTTTAGCTTGAAAATACATTCACGGCAGTAAAAATGCATAAAAATATGTAAATATTTAGTATTTTTAAGCAAAATTTATCCAACTCCCCACTTTTAATTTTCCCCGAGAATGAACATGCCCCCCACTTTTCGGAGTGCTGTGGACGGATACAATGTGCTTTGTCACAAATTTTTAACTATAGTACATCTTTGTAATCAAAGGACATTTTATCACGTGTTCTTTTTTAGAATTTTCTAAACAGGGTTTCCATTATATAACCGTAATAGTGTTAAAGTATTAATATTATAATAGAAATTAAGTTTGTGAAAAAATAAATATAGATTATGTTCAGCATTGGAGATATTGTATGAGCCAAGTTCCTGAAGTGGGACACCATTAATCCGATCGGGATTTCGGACTTGTAGAAACAGAATATCGGAAACCTGAAGTAATATAGCAATTTGCTGCGCCAGCATGAAAAGTACATGTGTACAACACTCGCCAAAAATTAATGCTATTCGTTCAGTGATTGTTACAATAAATTCAAAATTTTTGTTCGAATATGGGTCGAGACGTGCTCGCGAATAGCAAAGTTTGGTTTGATTTTCATTCGTTCGGAACGTAAAAATCATTCTGACTAGTGTGCAGTTTAATCTGTGAAACTTGTCACAATAAGTAGCGGAACCCTGTATACATTTTATTAAGTTTTCAGCTGAAATTAACGTTGAATAAGTGTTGCAAGCAGAACGAGCTGGTTTTAAATTAATATACTGCTGTTGTGATAGCTTGTGTTTAGTATCTGTATCGCAGTGTAGGACGCCTATTTGCTTTGCTATAATATGGATTCATCACACGCAAAGGCGTCAGGCAAAACAATGTAGTTTAGCCTGCGACACCTGAAATTATAACGGAATGAGTGGTGAAAGCTAAATCTGCTGTGTTACGTGTTGAATGGAAAATACTGTGTTATAAGTGGAACGATATTATCTTAAAGGTACCTCTGTTGTAAAAGTGAATTTTGAATGAATGTATTACTGAACGAAGAATGCAGGGCGAAAAGTTTTCATAAAACACTATTTTATTTTCTGTAGCTGGTAATTTTACTTCATGTCAAAAAATCTTTTATGATAAAATGAGCCGTTTCTCCACTATGAAGGCAGTAGAAACATCTATCCGAATGGTAGCATATACTGTTCCATTACCATATTAATGCTGTTTTTGTTATTTTGATTCCAACGAACGTGTAAAAATGCGAGCTGAAAAATAGTTTTTGGCTCATTACTCAAAATTCAGTTCTTCTCATAAAGCATCTTTTTATCCTCAACCCTTCATTTGGCACAGAAATTTATCCCTAAATCCGCAGTAAGCGGGACTATACCAACTCTTCAAGCAACTTGGCTGATATTTGGCTCATGCTCAATATACCTGTGTACGTTTTTCTAAATTATTTAACACTCAGAATTCACCATATTGGCGACAAGACAAGCTACTAGTTTTATAAATTTTAGACCTTACATCACGTTTCAACACTTTGTTTTAAACGGAATGTTGAAATAATTATGGTCTGTCGTTTTACTAATTTTCTTAAACGACTTACGCTTTATATCGCGATGTACAATATTTCGCGAGTGTAGCTCCATCACTGCAGTAAGTATATAATGAGTGTATACACGAACGATATCTTCCGACAAGCAGTCACGAATTGCATCTTCCAGCGTCCCGTCGGGACAATATTCCATAAATATCATCAGCTCATCCTAAAATAAAATAACATAAACTAACGATAGTGACAGTTCGTACTGGGAGAATACAGTAAAAAAAAATTAATTAACAATATTTTGTTGCTCAATGCATGCAGCTTGAGTTATCACATATATTTGGCACGCCGCGTCACACTTTCATAAGAAGATCCGGGCATGCCATGGTACAACCAATATGTTAGACGCCGAAGAATGCATTTTTGACCTAAGCTCTCACTAGAAACAGCACTTTATGCTATCTTTGTGGACACAGGAATAAATTAAAGCTTGAGCTTCAAATAGATTCAGCCAGGTGCAGCTTTTCGAGAAGAACTGTACCATACCAACAATCATGAGTATGCACTTGTACTAATAAACAAACGAATCTCGAAAAAATTACATTATGAACTTCGGTTCCGTAGTATTCGACAAGATTTTTGTGTTTAATTTTTTGAAAATTGTCGATTTCGTCCAGCAAAATGTTCAATTTACGATGATCCATCGCCACAGTATTGTCGAACGGAATGGTTTTGACAGCCATCACCGAATTTTTATCCAGATTAAGCGCAGCCCAAACTTCACCCGAAGCGCCTCTTCCTACAAAAGATAATATTACAGCCCCATGCAATAAATAAAATGCATCAAAAACACCCACATGCGTACAAAGGCGCGTACACGTGCGCTTGCATTATTTAAGCGAATCTATGCACGCTTACTTTTGCGTGTATTTACACTCATTTGCATGAGTACGTGTGCACTGAAGTGCGTGCGCATGTGGTTGTGCAGTTAATTCTGCCTAATACAGACTGTAGTGCGCCGATAGTTACTGGTAGCGAGCTCAAGGAAAACGACCGTGCTAGCCAGATTATACAAAAAAATAAACTGTATACACTGTTGAACGGCAAAATTGTAGTACTGCACAAAGCATCCTGCGTCTTCATTTTTGATCCAACACCTCTAAGTAACCAAAATGTCGGAGGTTATAAACACAACTGCCATGATAATAAAAGTGTCTTACCGGCATAGATGTTGTATTATTTTAGCAAAAAAGAAGGTAGAAACACAAACTCAAACTGTGTACAATGATACTACAAGCCAGGCATAAAAACTGGCTAAATCCTTCAGTCTATTTCACAACAATATCCTATCCGTGGGTAGAGCAGACAATGTGCTTTTCGCGAAGAAAATAAATACTCAAAAAATTTCGCTTGGTCCTTTTTATGGGATGTATCCAAATAAGCGCTGGGTTAAAAAGCGTAACGACATCTAGGTTTCGCGAATTATACAAACTAGTGAAGTTCGCTTGCGAGCCAGAATTCGAGTGGTGAGAACGACCCCCGAAGTCTGTTGTAGAAAGCACACACAAATAAAGCCTAAACACAGTACGCAGGTGCAACATTATATAAACCGTGAGTGATGAGTCATATTTACGCCTTCCTCTTTTGATAGCCAACGTATGCAGTAGACAAAACATCATACAACGAGTACAAAAACAATGAATTAACAATTTAATAATTCAATAAAATCCTAAATTGACCGTGAAAAGAACGTTAAAGAATTCTAACCGACACTTGAGAAAATCTCATTTTTCATACCAAGTATGAAGCAGAAGTGTGAAAAATATTTGCCACACAATATTTTTGACACTCGCAATGAGATTGTTGGCCCAGAAAACCCCATATAAGACACTAAAAGCAACAAAAAACACACATTTACTGCATTTCCCACGATTTTTAACCAAAAATATGAAATTTGGCGCCAACTATAAGCTTGTAGACTCCAGATTGGGAAGTAGTTGAAACCTTATTATATATCATTGGAAAGCCCTGGTAAAGCTACATGGAATAGGCCTATTAGTTTACGGATACCTCGTTTACTTATTGAGAAAAGTCGCAAAAACTGGAGGGATGCCCGAAAAATGGGCCAAAATGACGTCATTTTGCCCCATAACTTTTCCCACGGGCAAATTTTCAAAAATCGGGCTCCGTCACCACACGTAAATCGACCAAAGGGGTTCGAATGAGCTATCTCGCATCAAAATCCGCTCAACCGTTATCGAGATCCAGGTACGACAGACACACAGACAGGACCTCCTCAAGCCCCCTCCAGAGCCAAAATTGAAAATTCTCGTTCCACTCGAATTCAATTAGTGAATGTCGAGAAAACTAAACATTTGATCATGGCTCGGAACGCTGAACACAGTGTTTACCCTTGAACGATAAATATTGACCACGCTGTACTAGCACTATATTGCTTTTTTAAGACAAAACACAGGCAGATCATTTACAAGCACACATTTGTCTCAGCAATATATGTGATTATGAAGACGCTACAAACTGCGTATATCTGCCCAAAGAAAGCAATACAAACAGCTCGCGATGAACATCATGCCCTGTCTAACTATCTATCTCAGTTGACTGAGCCTTCGGCGAGTAACAGTTATGTGCTGTCGAAACAGTCCATGACTATTTAATGTCCAATTCCGAACCAACGTAAAACGGATATAGTGAAGCGTGTTAAAGACAGCATTGATACATAAATTGAGCTCATTTGTACCTACATTCGTTTGTGTGTTCACAGCAAGACAGGTTTTAATGACATTGTTAGATTTCAGTAAACAGTCCTTCTGTTGAACTACAACAACTATTCCTAAAGCTGCAGTAAAGGATATAATGTTTCCGTGTTCTGATAGCCACACAGCTTTCAACAGTAGATACAATGGACAACAGTCCATGACTATTTAATGTCCTATTCCGAACCAACGTAAAACGGATATAGTGAAGCGTGTTGAAGACAGCATTGATACATAAATTGAGCTCATTTGTACCTACATTCGTTGTGTTTTCACAGCAAGACAGGTTTTAATAACATTGTTAGATTTCAGTAAACTCAGTCCTTCCGTTGAACTACAACAACTATTCCTAAAGCTGCAGTAAAGCATGTAATGTTTCCGTGTTCTGATAACCACACAGCTTTCAACAGCAGATACAATGTACGCCTGTATCAATAAAAATAAGTACATTATAACGACGTCAACATTTTGTTCAACGCATGCGTAAGAAAAGTTATTGTTATGCATACATTCTTGAAAACTCCAATATAATCTATCTGACATTGCACACTTAATGGAATCTTTTACTCTCTGCAGCATTTTCAAACTTTGCAACTATTCAAGGTATTTCGAGGATGCAGAGTATTCCCGGTTAGCAGTACAGCAAACATCAGAACCAAAGCTATCTTACCAAGTCGCTTAGTGGTACGCATCCATTTGAATCCTGCGCGGCGACCCGTGATTTGAACATGGGGCTTAATATCAAGCCGCCGAACAACTTTTCCGATCAAACCCTGCGACTGAAAATATAAAAAATGATTAGTTATCATTTGTAGAACTTTTTGTCCCAGCGTTTTAAAACACATCGTCATGGACTCTAGGGTGCAAATAGCACTTAATCCGCACAATATTAATAATGCTAAGTGACTTCAAACACTCGAACGTCAACATTATTCGTTTTAAAACAACAGCAAATAATTATATAATTTTAATTTATCATGGGCAAGTTGTTAGCAACAAACGGTCAACTACTGTGGCGAATACTGTACGAAATAAGACAAAATACATATCTGGGCTCTGCATTTGCTCAAATTTTTACGCAAGGTACATAGCCACAGGGTACAAAATTTCGACAATTGCAAGAAATTTAAGCACCATTCGGTACCATGTCCAAAAAGTGTTTTAGTAGCATTGTACAAGGTGTAAGAGACTACAAAAACAATAAATAGTGACGATAAACACAATAATGGTTATTGCACGGCAAAGTGTTAAGCAGCTAATATGTTCACACATTTTTTCATACACAGGAATTATTCGAAAGAGAAGATTACCCCATAAAGTTTTTGTTAGCAATCGTAAAATATCAAAGATGTGCATCAGACATCCGTGGCCGAACCAAAGTTCCACTTGCAATGTCCGACACTGGATACATGTTCAGTGAAATAAACTGACATCTGAAGATGCAAAGTGGTCCAATTCCGCGATCAATCCCACATATAAAGACTGTGACCATCTATCCGTTTTAGAAACGCTAAAGCTCAATATCAATTTTTGACAAACCACTTGCACACTTTAAGCAACATTTGTCTATAAAAAATTGTATAAGAGCAAGACACTGGGTTATACCAACAGTGAATAATATTTGTATGAAAAGTATGACACTCTTCAGCTTACGTATATCCAGTCTAAAAGTATGTCGCGCAGTCCCCTCCTGTATTTCAAAGGTGGGACAGAACCACGTACTGTATTTCACGGGAAGAAAAGTCCGCTGTATTTTTGAATCGCGACATTTGTCCCCCATGAAATCAGTGGGACCGATGAACTATCGCTTTTCACGAAATACAGATGGGTCAGCGTGAAACGCGCCGCGACAAAGTTTTACACAGGATTATACATAAAAGTGTCATAATCTTCAGAGAAGTATCATACTCTATTCGTCATAGTCATGTACCTTCACTTATACCCGATGATGTGGTTATATTTCGACTTATCCCCCCTCCCAATGAATTACAAGAAACCCACTAGATTCTCAGGAGTTATCGGTTAACTCTCAGGGTTTTTGATATGGGGTAGTAACTAACAGTTCGCCAATAACCAAAGGGCTCAGAGCTGCAATAAAAATCACCGATGATGGCTCCTACTCCTCCCGCCGGTGTTCCGATGTCGAGGAAGGGGGCGGGGGCGGGGTGCCGGAGGGCCGACTCCGACTTCCTAGCTACGACTACAACATACCATCTCCACGATTTCGATCACGTGATATTTAAACTCTGAGCCCAGGAACCGCAATCCTTTGCTTTCGACATATTTGCACTTTGCGTTTTATTATGCCACTAACACACCAACAATCAAATTTCACTATGTATGCATTATCTATATTTTCAAAAACAAATTGAGCTCACAACATCACAACTTATAGAAAATTAACCTTCTAACATGATTGACTCGATAGAGGTGCTATCCCCCGGCCAAGTGGTCAGAGCTTACCCCGAGTTTCGAAGGAATTTCGGCACCCCATTAGCAACATGTTAGTTGTTACGCTCTAGAGAAACCTTAGATTACGCGGCTAATCAGAATTTTGGGGGTACCTTCTCCAATTCTTGCGGGTATGCTAAAGCAAAATCACATCAGCGGATAATGGAAAGTACACAAGTAGTATGAACGAATGTCATACTCTTCTACATACTTTTTATTATAAATACTTGCTTTAAGCAATATATTTTGTCTTGAGTACAAGTCACGATACCAATATCACAACATACCCGCAGTTTCTGTTCCTTTTTGCGTGACACTGCATTGCATGCGTCGAGTACACGTTGGCCTGTAGGGATGTGGTGGGTTGTCCGCTCGGTGCTGCCGTCATCAACGCTCGAAATGCTACCAATGC
Source organism: Trileptium ribeirensis (assembly GCA_030248225.1). Lineage (NCBI taxonomy): Eukaryota > Metazoa > Nematoda > Enoplea > Enoplida > Thoracostomopsidae > Trileptium > Trileptium ribeirensis. The sequence continues at coordinate 74,909 of JASANE010000453.1, read as the reverse complement.
TTCCAAATTTTCCATCTTTCTCAAGATTCGACGCCCCTGTTGCTGCCACGATATCAGCTGCCGAGTGATAGCTTCTAGTTTGGGTGTTCGATCGCGGACGGTTATATACCGACTCCTACAACAATCGTTACAAAATACATTCATAAGATAACGAGCTTTTGGGAACATTTTACGTAAGCAGCAGTGTAAAATGGTGCCTACGTTTATTATATTTTAATTATTATTAAGTAATAATAGTTAAATTTCTTTTATTAATTATGCCCAAATAATTTTTGTCCAGTGTGAAGGATCCTACACAGGCATACTGAACATCGGTTTTACAGTTTATTTAGGCCAGGAAACATAGTGAGTTCCACTGGTGCAATCGTTTCTTGGGTACTGTATTATCACTACATTATTTCGGTCCACGGCTGCAAAATTAACGGAGTGAAACTCAACACCCTAAACTAACACGACGACCAACAATAAATATCACAAACATTTAGTGGCCGTAAGTAGTCAAAAAATTCGTCTACACCCATACGAGAGCCTCTCCTTACAATCGGCTTAATTTTGTTTTGTTACGGAAAGCTCGGGCGCGTATAAAATTTTTCACACAGAGTATACTACTAAGAGTATTAAGTGGAGCCTCTACTAAGAAGAAAGAAAGACAAGCAGTATATTTTACACGCATTACACAGTGAGTTGCCTGTCCCACCTAAATTTTAGTTAAAAAACTTAAAAAAACGGTGTGTTGTGTAAATAAGGTGCAAATGCAAAAATGCACAGGGGTGTGCACTAAAATAAAGTCCACGCCATGCAAATAATTATGTTCAAAACAACGATTATCATTAACTGATAATCTTTGAAAACGCTAACATCGAAATTATTTGACTCTTAATAAACTAGTAGCTGCTGCGGCGAGAAAAACGAAGCGATCGGCGATTAAACTCTGCTCAGCAACTAAAATGGGCGCCAGAAATGACTGTAATGTCTTGAACCAACAAACATGGAACAAATATTGCCATAAATCTGGGAAAGCGTGTCGAATAACTTTCGAAATGGATTAAAAAATGCGCTCTACAACTCAAGCAATCTCGAAGAAACTTAGACCAACGCAACGGAAGTCGAGCAAAAAATTAACATTATGTACTTTATTTGGATGTTTCAAAATCTTTCTAGGCACAATTCAACGACTTGGCGAGACAGTAACGGACCAGCATACATTATAGAGACCCTTGCGACTGTTTTTCAGCGGACATTCAAAAACCGTAGTACATTTATTTCTTCCCCCAATGACCAACAAGACGCTGGCTAGTTGAAGGTGGGTTGCGGCATTTTCGGCTGCCCTCCCAGGGCAAAACGGAGGTACCCCCGGGTCCTACACCCCGGCAAAAATTCGCATACTTCCCGGCTCAAAGCCCCTTGCTGAGAAAAATAGACGTGTAAACGCGGGAAAAGCAGGCAAAAAAATTGCCCCTCCCGGCAAAATTCGGCACCCTCCGGCAAGAGCTTGGACTAGCCAGACACGCAATGTTATAAATGTAGTTTTTTTTAAATTGTGTGCACCTAGCATTTATCGCATCGAATGCATATCCGTGCTTTCGGTGCAGGGGAAGGGGTCGACTTCTATTTGGCCAAATGCTTCGCAGTAGGCGCCACTATCCCTACAATGCGACTCCTTCATTAGTTCATCTCTGACCCCCAAATTTTTTGATCGACAACGAAAAATGCAGTGACGATGAAAATTTGATAATTTGATTTTATCAATTACTGATTTAAGGGTTTTCAACTCTATAAATTTATCGGCCGGACAACAATTAAGGAACAGAAGTATTCAAAATATTCTAAAATTTAACTTTGTTACACTATTTTCAAATTTTAAGTTATATATAGCTCGAAAACGAATGCTCTAACAATAGCGTTATATAGCAAAGTTATAGCTACCGACCTTTAAATTCTTTAAATAGGGTTTTCAACTCTATAAATTTATCGGCCGGACAACAATTAAGGAACAGAAGTATTCAAAATATTCTAAAATTTAACTTTGTTACACTATTTTCAAATTTTAAGTTATATATAGCTCGAAAACGAATGCTCTAACAATAGCGTTATATAGCAAAGTTATAGCTACCGACCTTTAAATTCTACGCGTTAATTTTTTGATCCGAGTCCTGTGAGTAGGTTATAGCGCTACATGTTTCTGAAACCGGTTACCGGACGTACTTAGATGGTGAAAATCCAACTCCAGGAAGACATGTCGGTATGATTGTTTCACGTTGTTATGCTAAAAAGAACAAACTGAGCACATTTCCGATTAGCAAAAACAGTGAGCATAAAAATCTTTCTACCTTTTGCATTCCGTGTGATCAAAACAGGCAAAAATACCCTCTGGCCAATTCGTTTCAATTTATACGTACATACATTTTTAGAACAAATACCCCTCCTTGGAACACTCCAGTGTTCAGTATTACTGCTGTATGTTTTTTAAGCTCTTTGATAAAAAAAATCGAACAGACGCTACAAGGAAGAAACGATACTCGGCAAACAAATATCATGCCAAACACGTCCAACTTACATCGACATCAGTCGACGGACTAGTCAAAAAAGATCGCGGTGAATCAGCGTATTCTGGGGAGAGCGGCTGTCTGGGTGATCCAGTACGCGTTCCACCGCTCTGATAAAACGCAGCTGAAGCCGTTGTAAGTGAAGACTTTTCCGCAGCCGGACGATGATGATTCTGAGAACCGATTAAATGAACGACACACTGTTCCATTTCAAGCATCATTTCCTGAAAAAGACAACAAAACGAGTTTCCTTGTGAACAACAAAAGGAACATTATAGATCGAACTACCGTCGCAGTTATACATTCGAACTACCGTAGTAGGGACATAGAGGAAAAAGTTTCTCTGTTGACAAATTGTACAAAAACTTATTTCCTGTTTAACTACAATGGGTTCTGGTAAATGTTTTTTATTTAACAAAAATCTTGAATCTGCATAGGATTGCAGCCACTACACTATTCTCCCACGATTTAATAACAATTTTGATAAAATGAATCTTGAACTAACATATATAATTTTCAAAATCTTGTTATTTTTCGTCCTCTACGGAACCGTATTTGGAGGTTCAAGACTCGACAGCAAATTTTTAATGTACACTCATAACATGTCAGCGAGCGCTAACATCTACAGCAAAGTAAATATTGACAAAATAACATTTTTAAAGTAAATTCCTTTCGACCGAATTGCGAGCCAGTCCCTAGTGAGGTACGGTCCGTTTTGGAGAGCATTGTAATTTCAATGACCCTACACTTACTCTAAATTCTTCATCCGTATAATATCGTGAGAAATTAGGATCAATCGTGCACTCAAGAAACTTGAGACCATGATATGCCCAAATCGGTTTTGTGCCTTTGCCCGGCTCGACATTGTGGAATACATAACGCATCCACTGCAAGGCGAACAGGCGCAGACCTCGAGATAGTTCATCACGCAAATTGCCGCATATCAAAGGAATTAGCAAACGGTGATACTAAAATAAAATATTATTAATTTACTCAGCGGTCCGCTGTAACTGGGAGGAAAATTATTATTCAGTCCTTGCCTCACCAGTTGCACGATATCAGAAAATAGGCTAACTCAAGTTCATGCATTAGATTACGTACAGCTTTACCGTAATTTAATTGATTTATTTTACTGGTCGTATTCGCGATTGACAGGTTTACCACAGACTGATAAAAAGTGAGAAACACACATCAAAAATGAACCACAAACTGAAAAATTTTTGAATGTAGATACAACACGTCCGATTTGCCTTTCTTCACGACGAATTTCAAAATAATTTTGAATAAAACATTAACCTTACTTGTCTCTTCAGTTGTTCATTGAGATGGGATGCATTTATACTAGCGCACATAGTACTACTTCGAAAGTTTGCTCAGTGTCTATGTAAGTTACCAAGTTATCTAATGACAAAAAATTCAATAAAACAAAGCCAAAATAAATGAAATACTTTTAGTGGTTTGAAGATGCCCCAATGGCGAAAATTATTGTTACATTTTTTAATTGGTGCCAATGTTCTGCGCACAATGTAGCATCTATCAATAATATTTAAACCGTCGAAAAACGCAGAGTAATATTAATGATACCTGTTACGGCATGGCGATGAGAAATAACAATATACTACACCCGCTAAGTATTCATCCACACCGCGATCCTAAAGCCTTCAGCTAAGTTATGCCACCACGATCCGTTTTGTAGGAACAATATATTTAGCAGATACCATCAAAATTCACCATCTGGAGAAACGAAAATAGCTTTGTGCGCATTCACGATTTTCTGATACAATAATATTTTCTTCAGTTTCGTTCATTGTTTAATAAACTGGCTTCTCCAGAGAAGTGAAAGCCTCAGATTCCCCTGTTCATGCCTACATGGTAAATTTGACCACCCACACTTCATGCTTCCTAGGTACTTTCCTGCAAAACTGCATAATCTACATCACACTCACTCATTGTCAAAAACGTAAATCCGTCAAAAACCTTTTTTCCACATTTTTGTGAGCGGTTTTATCATCAGAGTCGAAGTAGTGTAATAACAAAAATCAATATAATGCTTTCAAGTTATTAACAGTTGACTCATAGAAATGAGCAAAAACAATAATTTTCTCACTTCGAATGCAAAGTTATAAGCTTGAATCACCGTATCTCGGCATACATTGCGCACTTTTTCATCGATATCAGCGTCAAAAGACAATTCACGCTCGACTTCACTAATCCAATCAACAATCTTTTGGCGTATTTCGAGTGCTTTCCGCTGAAAACAATAAAAATAATCATTATTAAATAATAAAATTGTTTATAATTTTATGCAAACCCAGTTGAGGGTCAAACCAACAATATTAGTGCCTGGCAAGGGTGGGTGAAGCGCAGTGAGCGTGATTTAATTTATATTTGTCAATATGTGTAATCACATGTAACAGGATTTGTGTTTGATGTACATAACACTCAAACTATACTCTGGAAATCGGGTTCAGCAACAATAGACACATTAACGACCGCTAAAACCATATAATATTCGTGCTGGGCTCCCCTAGAAAACCAAACCACCGTATTCAGCGTGTCAATATGGATCATTCTGAAAACCCTGTGCGTAACATATAATTAAACAAATGAAAAAGACTACATTTTATAAATTGGGCTCGTCCACCGTATGGAAGAATCCCTGATATCCTGTAAAAAGCTATAACATATTCAATTGGACTCCAGACAACAAAACCAATGTATTACGCGTCTTTGATAGCCTAATAAACACTCGTTGTAAGATAAAAACACATAATAACATGCGCAACTTTGAAAAATCTACATTTCTGACAAACGGTCGACGACCAATATTTAGGCCCACACCGACACAGAGGGTGGTCCCGCAAAAACTGTTGTTCAGCAAAGTTGTAGATCTCGATGTTCAGCAAAATCGTGATCTCTTTTTTTTCGAAATGAAATCTGATATTTTCGAAACGAGACCTAATCGAGAGATATAGGCTGCGAAACACCGGTACCCGTACTGCAAGATTGACAAAGAATCTTTATAAACCTATTTTTTGCCATTTTCACCCCGGGAAGTGAGGTTCACACATCGGCATTACTTTAGCTATCGAACAAAAAATTATCAAAATCTATTCCCCGCTGGTTATGAGCGATAACTACAGACTAAAACAAAAATTTTTATGATTTTCCCTAGCACCCTCAAGGAAACTCGTTGTCTTCCCTTTCTGCGTTTCAGTTACGCAAGAAAGCTAATACAGTGCGTGCCAGAAATGACTACCGTTCTTACAACGAGAGTATCGACCAGACATGGAGCGAGTAGTGTTATAACATGTTCAAGCAGCTAGTGGGTATCGTGCGAGCAGAGAGTGAACATCGAACAATCAGCGGTCATTTCTGGCCAATGTATATTTTTGGAGTTCGGTCGGTAATTAAACGACGTATGTATAGGCGGATGTTTTATAGCTTGCTATTCGTGCAAAATTCTCCAAAAATTTCTAGGGATCACCGCAATATGTACCGTTGCGCTTTGGTGTTAACAGTTTATCTAAAGGCCGATCACTATTATATAGCCACGGTAATTTTGATACCATTCTCGACCAGAAATATATTCGTGCCTTTTATTTCAGACAGCAATAATTTTCGATGTTAATATATACCTAGCAGCTTGTCTTATCGGCAAGATGGTGAGTCCTGAGTGTTGAATATTAATTCACAGAAACATACATGTGATGTGGCTATATTGAACATTAAATAACAAACAGTCCAAACACTCTGTAAAATTACTTTATAATCTCTGGCATCCCAAAAAACCCATCTTGATACAACCCTACCGCACAGGTGAGGTCAATAGCAACGCATATAGTATACGTCAATACCAGGGAATAACCGGAACCGAAATTGACCGGAACCGGAACCAGCAACCGGAACCGTCCATTTAAACCGGATCCGGAACCTGGTCTTCGAAATTTATATATAGTAAAACAAATGATGGAAGAAAATGAAGGTATAGTGGATTTAAAATGCATTAAAACTAGTAACACGTAAACGTGGGTGACGGAGGCAAGGTGGTTAACAATCGGCCGAGTCATTCAAAAGTTATAACACACTTAATAATTTTTCACTCATTTTTAAGAGACTTTGCTTAATTTTAAGAGAATTTATAAAGGTAAGTAGATCACTCGTATATAGTCTTTTAGAAAACGTGAAGGTACATGTTATGTCAAAAAATGACCGAGATAGCACGAACGGTTGTCGAGATATGATGAACTTAGGTTTCCCTAAGTCAATTTTAAGAGAATTTGCTTAATTTTTAAGGAAAGAGATGAAATACGTCAATCAGCTATATACAGCTGTTTAGAAAACGTGAAAATACATTTTATGTAAAAAAATCGCCGAAATAGCACGAACGGTTGTCGAGATGCGGTGAAAAAGCTGAAAAAATGGCAAAAATCCCTAAGTTTGAGCAACATTTGCTTAATTTTGAGAACAAAGCAATTTTCGTAGAAAAAAGTGCTCAATGAAAGGGCACTCCGCAAGAGAATATGCAACACGAAGAAAAAAATTTCTAAAATCGGTCCAGGCGTTCAACCTGCAGACCTGTCTGTGACAAACAAAAAAAAGTCACAGAGAAAATTGAAATTTTGCGTCTAGTATATTGATATATATAAAGTTAAATGTACGCCTCCGGCTGCGACTCGCCACCTTCGGTGGCTCGTCTTGCCTCCGTCAATAAAGTTAAATGTACGCCTCCGGCTGCGACTCGCCACCTTCGGTGGCTCGTCTTGCCTCCGGCAATAACTTTTACATTAAACTTAATGTATTGCGATGGTATTATTGTCTTTCTGAAACTTTAAAGAGACTGAGGAAGCTAATAATGTTTATTTATCGATCAAATATGTCGGTTTTTGGACATTCAGAGCAAAAAATGTCTTCCACTATACACCATTGCTTATACTGCGTCAAATCGAATGTGCTTACAAAGCTTGGAGCGTAGAATACACACTTTCGCTCTGTCTCCAGTCGCCTCCCTTTACTACACATACGTTTGTTGCATGTTCTTCTGCAGGAAACTTAAAATTGTTGGTTTATATGATTCTAAGGGGAAATAATAGATAGAAGGTAATTTTCTGATCAGTGGTGAGAGACACTGTTTAGGCTAACGTTGGACAAACAGTGCCCATCAGTTAGATCATAATGATAACTTTCTAATCAGACTGCTATAAATGAGACACACTGTGATGCTGTTCGCACAGTTTCAATAAATACAGTTCATTGCCAAGAAAGCAGTTTCTAGCTGCGTTGCAGATAACGTTAGTTTACTTCAATGTAGACTGATTTACCTAGTTTACAAGCGCACTGGCGGGTGCTTGACGCAATTTATGTTAGCCAAGCATACCCTAAGTACTTCTGCATAAGCCATACTCTGTTACCGAGTTGGACCGTTTAATTCAAACGTATCCCACAGACTTATGGATGTGTAAAATAGCTGCTACAAGCATCAACCTGGCTTTGATTTAACAAACTCCTGCAGGTTATTATGAAAAATTCCTGCTCAAATTATGTGCCCTAATCACGTTTCACACGGCAAATTGGTTAGTTAATCTTTTCTTTTGCTTGGCATTATTGGAGCTTGATCATTGTATAATATATATTACATATGTTTGTTTGGATTACAGGATGAAGCAAAAAACTTGGAAAATTTCAAACAAAAATTTTAAACCGGAATTCCGGTTCCGGTATGGTTTTTGCCCTTTGCCGGAACCGCAACCGGAACACGATTTTCGCCGGAACCGGAATTCCGGTTACTCCCTGGTCAATACCTATATAGATATTTGCTTGCTGAACAAAGCGAGCCAAGCAAGGCCCAGTCGCTCCTGTCGTTGATGAGTTATGATCGATTTAGTGTTTTAGGGATGCTAGGGCCATTAAAAACCCACCTTGAGGCAACCCTGTCGAACAAGTGAGGTCAATAGCAGCGCACCTCACATACAGTACTCGCCAAAAATGACCGTCGCATTTCGAGCGAGCGAGTCGCGAGCGAGTCTCGAGCGAGTGGCTCGCTCGAGATTTCGCAACTATTTAAATTAATAGAAAATTCTATTTTTAGAACAAATTTAATTCGAGCGAGTCGCGAGCGAGTGTCGAGCGAGTCGCGAGCGAGCGACAGTCATTTTTGGCGGGTACTGTAGCTGTATAGATCCTTGTTTGCTGAACAAAATCAGCTCAACCACGGCCAAATCGTTCAATTAATTCAGGAGATTATGACGAATTTAGTGTCTTCGGATCACAAGGGCTCATTAAAACACATTTTGATGCAGCAATGCCTGACGGGGCAGTGCCGGATCCAAGATGTCACGGCGAGTTTGGCGAGAATTCATGGCGCTGCATCCCTCGCCGCTCCCCCGAAGAAGTGACAAAAATTTGGATTGAAATTAGGGTAATTGGCAAAAATCGGGAGAAAATTTGTGACAAATGGGAAAATTGACAAAATTAAGAAAAACTTTAAGTCCCAACTAATTTCGAAAACTTATCCACCCACCCCGGTGGGAAAATCCGACCCAGGGGGAAGATCCACCCTTTGCTTGCAGGTGAGGGCAATAGCAATTCTCTGCATACAACCATATAGGTCTTTGCTTGCTAAACAAAATCAACCCAACCGCAGCCGAGTCACTCTAGTCGCTGATAAGCTATGACAATGTAGTTTGTTCGGGATCTCAAGTTTCATTAAAAACCATCTTGATTCAACCCTGTCTGACAAGTGAGGTCAAAAGCAACGCACCACACATAGATGTATAATTGTATAGATATTTGCATGCTGACTAAAACATGAGCCTAACCGCGGTCAATCGCTCCAGTGGTTGCGGAGTGTGATCAATTTGGTGTTACGGAGATCCAAAGAATTTTAAACCAACCAGCCTGTGCCTAAATGAACAAAAATAAGCCTAACCAGGCACGTATGTGACCTCGGCAACAAATAGATTCAACCAGCATTTTAATGATATTCGATGTGACAAATGTACACGTAACATAAAAAATTACACTTTACTACACGCAACCGAGTATTCAAGAAAACTGCCAGCCAGGTTAAATCAGAAAACCCGAAAAAAATTTTCGAAAAATTCGATATGTAACTTATACAGACAAACATTATAATGTACATATCCAAACAGCGCTAAGGGACAAAAAATCAGAGGAGACACGGCAGAGTATGAATTTCGAACAAACATGAATGTATGTTACCATTAATCCGCGAACTACTACAAGATGTGCCCGCACACATAGATGGTGAAAATTAAAAGTCGTATGATTTGGAGCGTCAAAGCCGTTCGGTTTAGAATTTTTCCGTTCCAAAACAAGTCCTTAACGGACAAACCCAACTAAGTTTGGCCCAAACTAATTTGCTACCCAAAATATTTCGATTAGACCTGTTACTGCATTACCAGAATATGATTTCTTCTCTAAATCATCGTCCGAATATATAATATAGCCATACTGGTACCTCGCAAGTCAGGGTGAAACAGAGCTAGCGTGGTTTCATTTTTAAGTTATCGCTTTGTTTAATCACCTATAACAGACTGTGTTTGATGTATATGCCACCCCTAAAACTTATGAACCCTGAATCCACTGAAAATCCTAAAACCTTGTCGATCCTAAACCAACCAAAAACAACTGACAACGCATCAAGTATTTTATGCTAGTATCCAGATAACCAAACCTTCCTATTCAGCCTATTCAGACATATTATTGATGACCTGTAGCAATATTATAACCCAACAACTGAAGAAAGACTATGTTCTGGAATCCGGGTTCATCGATTTTCTAGAAATCGGGTTCGCTAACCCTAAACCGATAGAAACAAATTAAAAGCTATGAAACGTGTACGTTGGACTGTATAATAACTTGGGCTGTACAATAATCAAACCATCGTATTCAGCATACCGGAAAACTTACATAGGCAATATGAGCGGTACGCAGGTTTTTTTCAAAATGGACCGTGGGTCCAGCTTGGGTCCAGTAAATTTCTTTTGCGTCCAGACTTTATACGCTGGGTCCAAGACTTAAATTTTTGGCTCGAGAAATTAACGAAATTTTACACAATAATGAAACGTAATTACGAAATGCAATTAGAAATTATTACTAATTTATTATGCAAGGGTAAACTTAAGATGCGCCCCAACCATCCTTTTCTGATACCATACAAAACGTTGTTAGAGAACAAAACTCGGATTTCAATAGCCGTATCCAATTTCGACATTGTTCAGTTTCATGACGCCATTAGTGAACGCAATTCGTCTCCTGTAGTTTAACACCAATGTGTTCGCGAACATTTTCGAATTATAATGTGTGGAATATGAAACGGACTAATTTCTGCTCTTTAACTCAAAATTGAAATTTGTGTTCAGTGAACATCTGAATGGCAATCGCTTTTGTCAAAAGAGGATTGTAAGGGGCGCAGCTTACGTTTACTCATGCATTACAAATATATACAGTACTCGCCAAAAATGACCGTCGCATTTCGAGCGAGCGAGTTCGAGCGAGTCGCGAGCGAGTCTCGAGCGAGTGGCTCGCTCGAGATTTCGCAACTATTTAAATTAATAGAAAATTCTATTTTTAGAACAAATTTATTTCGAGCGAGTCGCGAGCGAGTCTCGAGCGAGTCGCGAGCGAGTGTCGAGCGAGTCGCGAGCGAGCGACAGTCATTTTTGGCGGGTACTGTAATTCTCTGCCTGTCCCAAGCAGGATAAACGATAAAGGCCACCCGTGAAACCAGCAGCAAGCAACTATATACTGATGTAAGTACAAATGGCTGAAAGCCTGCAGTTTGTAACAGAATTTATTAACAGACCCTGTCTCCGAAGCCGAAACTGCCCTGGGTCCAGCAAAATTTTCTTGGGGTCCACGTAAAAATATTTGGGTACGGACCCACCTGTGGACCCAAAAAAATCTTGCCTGTAGGCAATACGTAACGAAATAACAGAAGACAGACTATATTCTAGAAAACAGGCTCATTGACCGTAATGCAGCAAATACTGTAAGATGCGTGCACGTAAACGATAAAAAGACCACTACAATAGAATCTGTTTATATTTTAGTCTACCGCTCATTTTACTAGAATCGAATGTATCTAAATAAATCTATGTTAAATCAAAATATTCTAGAATTCAGCATTTTTAACAGTGCAATGACCTTAAATGAACTTTAGAATAATTAATTATACAAAAAAACACGACAAATTCTATTCAATTTAATTAAATGTGGCGTCATTTCTAGCAGAACTGATTCTGTCTAGAATTGATTCAACGCCGGAATTGATTCTACCATATATTTTTACCGTCTCACTGCAACCATCTTACGGTAGTTGCCGCATAAACCCATTGAAAACCCATGAAAAAGTTTGAAATAGGCATGCTGGACTAATGATAACCAAATCATTATTTTCAGTCTTCAGAAATACCTAATATAGACCATTCTTGATGCCCTCTAAGCAATACATAGTCAGAATAATGAAAACACACTTTGGAAATCGGCTTCGTCGACCGTAAAATCCTTAAAATCTCATGAAACGTTAGAATATAGTCAAATTGGACTCTAGATAGCAAAACCATAGTATTAAGGGTGTTTGATAACCTAATGATAACCTCATTGTAAGGCAACAACAAGCAATATCACGGCGACATTTGAAAAATCCCTATTTCTGGCCAAAGGGTCAACGAAACATATTTGGGCCCACAGCGGCACAGGGAATTGTCCCAACAAAAGGTCGTAGTCAGCAAAGTTGTATATCTCGATGAGCTGATTCTGAAAGGTCATTCGATGCGAAGCCTGTGTCACGAGATATGAGACTGGTACATGTATGCCAGTTTGACCATGAACATGGAGTCGGAGCTGCTCGTGTTCAACTAATGCATGGGTAAACTTACGGTGCATCCCCTACCATTCCCTTCTCTCATTAGCGATTGGGCAACACATCCGAAACATTAATAAACAAACGCTTGTACTATCAACGTTTACTTCTAAACCATTACGTAACCGATTTGTGACCGTTTGATGCTTGAAGTGCAAAATTTCTTATTATATCACCCAACGAAAATTCCACCTTTTAGTGTTTTAAAAGCTACACATCACATGTAATGTCCGCGAACTACAGGCATTACCATTAATAAAGCGAAAACAATGTGTTAACGTAACAAAACACTGCGGAATCATGCTAGTTGCCGTGTTATGTGTAGTGAAACAAATTCGTTGCCAAACAGCAAATAGTTGCAGTGTGTTAGCGAACAGAAATTACCCCTTTTTGCAATCAGTCGCTCTGCGTTCGCGAAATTTTTGATTTTGAAATTCGCTTTTGCAATGAGTGTTTTTTCCTAACTCCGTTTTGTACAAATGTCAAAAGAGGATGGCAGGGGATGCAGCGTAAGTTTAAAGCATAAAGAATACATCGGCCTCACTTTTCCTATTAAACAAAAAATTTGTCGAAATCCGTCCATCCTAAGATGAGTTAAACGTGACGGAAACAGACGAAACAAACTTTTTCACGATTTTGTGCCCTACGTTCTCAGTGGAAAATTTTATTTCGCCTGTTTCCGTCACGTTTAGCTCATCTTAGGATGGGCAGATTTCGACAATTTTCTTTCGATAGGAAAAGTGAGGCCGATGTATTGTTTATGCATGAGTAACCTTACGCTGCGTCCCCTACCATCATCTTTTGACATTATATACAAAACGGAGTTAGGAAACAAAACACTCATTGCAAAAGAGGATGGCAGGGGACGCAGCGTAAGTTTACTCATGCATAAAGAATACATCGGCCTCACTTTTCCTATCGAACAAAAAATTTGTCGAAATCCGTCCATCCTAAGATGAGTTAAACGTGACGGAGACGAAACAAAATTTTCCACGATTTTGCGCCCTACGCCCTCAGTGGAAAATAGACTCTCTCCGTTTAAAAAGTAGGACTCCGCTCGATCCGTTTCAAAAGTAGGACTCCGCTCGATCCGTTTCAAAAGTAGGACTCCGCTCGCTACGTTTCAAAAAAGACCCACAGAACAAACATAGTTCATTTCACAAGAGATAATGCCAGTATAAACTAAATCCTACGATAGTCCACAGCGCTCAATTTGAAATCTATATTTTTGGCCCCCAAATTAATTTGGCCAAGCTCATAAGGGTTTGGCTATTTTGAAATGACTCTTTTTTTAAATGAGAAAATCAGAAACCAATCGGTTTTAACACGTCAAATTAAAACTACTTTTAATTTTAATCATCGGTGTGATCACATTTTTTCAGCAGTTATAATACAACTGGCCTGTTCACAGTAGGAAGTGGGACCCCATTTTCCAAATCGCCCAAGTTCGTGAGATTTCCTTTATGACCGCCCCTCTCAGGTTTACCAAAACCGCCCTGTTTAATTAAAAATTTATAGTCTATATATTTATGTTTCTTGTATGCAAAATGTTTTAAACATTAATTGCCTCTATTTTTTAATACATGGAAATATTTAGCAATTTTAAGTAAAATTCATCTCCCCACTTTCAAATATCGCCCGCGAATGAACATGCCCCTCCACGTATCGGACGGTTGTAGACAGGTCAACACTATATGTGCTCAGAGGGGGTTGGGGCCCCCGAGTGGGACATTTGATAAATTAAGCAGTTTTTGTAAAAAAAGAAAGGAAAAATTAGCAAATATTGGGAAAATTAGGGACTACATATGTATATTGTATTACATAATAAAAATTATCCTTGCTCAACCACAGTAGTTTGTATTTACAATGCAGTCCCAGCTAGAAATGGCTGCTGTTTGCTATATCTGCATTACAGACATGTTCAATGTTCGTTGGAAAATATCTTCGAATATGTTTGCCATCTAATCTAAATGATTATATATATAAAAACTCTTAATATAATAACAATGGCAATATTGCTCGAGAAATGGGTTCGAAAATTTTGTTATTAATAAATAAGTCTTTGAAGTTCGCTTGAAGGATGTTCGTTCGAAACCCGCTAATCACTTCTGAGAGAAATTGTAGCAACAACTCCAACATCGCGAAAAAATCTTGGGTTAAGTAAAGTTTTTACTTGGAGTCTAAAAGCATAATCCTACGTTCACTAGCCGTCAGCAACAACTATTTCACTGTACACCTGAATTCCTTGTGCCTTTTAGGACGCATATTTTATTTTACAAAGCTTCGCACATTTCTGGTGGAAGACTTGCAAGGGCATGCCCCTCCAGCGGTATGTAGACTCCCGTACACGTTTTGGTATAAAAAGTATTATATACGCACATTGTACGTATATTTACGTAAATGCGTACAACCAGGGCTTTAAATCACGATTCTGATTCTTGTTTTTTTATTCGGAGTCCGAAACAAACTAACTGTTATATCATATTGACAACGTTCTGTCGGTGATTCGGTTAGCCACTATAATGAAGTTGCCATCTAAGATAAACGAAGTGTGAGACTATGGCGGCCAAAATCTTATTATGTACAGCCGCGGACAAAAAGCAAGCTTAGATGCGGACGTATGCAATTTGATGCAATTGCATCCGTTGCATTGTTGCTTTGGAAATTAAAATAGAAAATCTTACATCAACACCAGTACATACAACAATGTATGTGGTACCTTCATTTCAAGCATGCTTTTAGCAATGACGCCATGGCACGAGCATTGTTGATCGATTTTAACAATGTAGTCGCCGAGGACTTTTTGCAGCTCATGATGTTCATCTTTTAAATCTTTCGAATGAACAACAGCCATCTGCAAATTCGATATCTGAAATAAAGTGTTTAATGATAATTTCTATTCATACAGAATACATTATACATAGTTAAAATAACTAAAAATAATATTACATATATTACTGTACTCGCCACAATTGACCGCCGCTGCTAGTACCTCGTTCGCACCTTGGCCACGGGAAAAATATATTTTGTAATAAGTTTTACAGGGGCTAGCTCGCACTGAAGAAAGAAACGGAGCGAACGAAAATAGCGGAGTTTCCACTGAGAGCACTACAGTACTCGCCAGAAACGAGTGTCTCATTTCGAACGAACGGACATCGAACAGAAATCGAACAAAATTTATTTATTCTCGAACGGTTTTCGAACACCTTACGAAAAAAATTTAAAAAAGTGCGCCAAAATTTCGAACAAGTTTTGAACAAAATTTCGAATTTATCGAGTGCCATCGAACGAACAGCACTCATTTCTGACGAGTACTGTAGGTGGAAAATGTGAAATATTTTTGTCATTCTTAACTCATCTTCCGGTGGACGGATTTCGATAAACTTTTTGTTCGATAGAAAAAGTGATGACTATGTTACGTGCCTTTTAGTTGTATTCGAATTGCTGACAACCACTTTTTTGTGGGATCACTGTCTGGGCGGTTGTGGGCCCGAACATGGTTCGTCTACCATCTGTCAGAAATGTTGATATATTTTTAATTCCGCCGTGTTATTGCATGATTTTACCTAATAACGAGTGTCTATTGTAGAGTCGAGTGGTTATCAAACTCACTGGATAAGAAGACTTTGCAATCAAGAGTACAACTTGACAATTATATCGTTTCATGTAGTTGCAATTATTTTAAGGTCGACAAAAGCGATTTCCAAAATGTAGCGTGTTTTCATCTGGCTATGTATTGCGTGCAGCGTATCAAGAATAGTCTATATCGGTTTCTCTGAACACAGAATACAATGATTTTGTTGTAATGCAGTACTACAGCCCGTGTATTTCATAGTTTTCCATATTTTTTCAATCGGTTTAGGGCGAATGAACCCGATTTCTAGAATATAATAATCTGTCCTAAGCAGATTGCGAACAGGGCATCAAGAATGTCTAGTTATAACTTTTTTGGCACGCTGAATACGATGGTTCGGTTATATAGGCTACAGCAGGGAGTATCCGGAATTCCGGCTCGGGCGAAAATCGTGTTCCGATAACGGTTTCGGCAAAAGCAAAAACCATACGGAATCCGAATTCCGCTTTAAAAACTTCCACAATTTTGCTTTACCTGTGGTCCAAACATGTAATATACACAATGATCAAGTTCCAAGACAATCAAACAAAAGAAAATATTAACTCTGCAAATTGCCCTGTGAAACGTAAGTAGGACATATATTTTCAGTAGGAATTTTTCATCTTGACCCTGCAGAAGTTTGTTATCAAAACAAAGCCAAGTCGATGTTTGTAGCAGCTATTTTACCCATTCAGAAGTCTGCGGTGTATGTTAGAATTAAACCGGTCCAACTCGGTAACAGAGTATGGATTATTTAGAAGTATTTAGCTGTAAGCTTGGTTAACATAAATCGCAAAATAATGGCGGCGCACAGTGCCTACGCGTTCTTGCATCGCAAATCATGTACGCGTACATAAGGGAAAATCGTGATTTGTTCGCATTCAGCGCTTTCATGATCGTGAACTGACTTCACATAGACTTAACCCAGGTGTACACACCTAAAGTGGACCCGCATTATTAGTATTAAATTCATTAAAGAAATACGGCTCTTAAGTAGCAGCCCGAAAATATATAAAAATAGAATTAAGATCTGTTTTGAGTCTGCACCAACTTCGGTCAGGCTAACTAGAAATCATATGCTTCTGTAGTCTATAACCCTCTACGTTTTTATTGCTATAAAACAACATTTATCCATGAAGTAACGAAATTAGATCACAGTTAGTTTTGATTGCGAAGCGTTGTGCTTGGGGGATGTATTATAGAAGTTTTAAGAAAGTGAAATGTCAGTCAAGCGCTCCACCCCTGTCAGACTACCTGTCGCAGCTTTCTGTAAACATTACCATACACACAATTTACTGGTTTTGTGATAAAGTGAAAGATAGAGGTACATGTGCAAGGGTAATCTATCCGCCAGTTTCAAAAAATTTTCTATCTTGAATGCAAAGCTTTTTCGTGCGCAAAAACTTATTTTTCCATAGCAATACCGTTGTACAGCACAGTACACCAAGCCCAAGACACCATAGCACATCGTACAAAACTGAAAACAATAGAACATTCTTGCACCGTAACGCATTACTCTGTATCGTGTTGTTAGTGTAAAAGTGTTTTAATCGGCATTCCTGTTTCACATAGCAAATTACGAACACATTACATAACGCTTTATTTTTTCCATTAACATTTTCCAGGGGTTTCTTTTTTCATGCCCGTAAAGGGCATTTTTTCCATGCTAGTTGTATGTTGGTGCTCAATATAATGTGCACGACTCTCTAAATTACATATTCATCGCTCAGAATTCACCACCTTGGCGATGAAACAAGCTAGTATTTTATCGCTCTGGTTTAACCAGTTGCTAGTACGTACGCTATACTGTAGTTTAGTATGAATGTAATGCACTAAATTACAATATAGCTTTGGTAACTCTTTTCAAATGTGGGCTTCCCAATGAGCACACCCAGAGAGTCCAAGGGTTCCGAATTACCCCTTTGAAAAATACTAATTTGAGACTAAGTAACATTTTATAGTTTGTAATATTTGCAACGGCTATCCCTGACTGCAAAATTCCACAATTACAGTGTCAAAGCCTACATTGTCCAATTCATCTTTATGAACAGAGCACAACATCGCAGCAGTTTGAGACACCTTGGCTCATTGGTCATCTATTTTTTATTAGTTGCAGAATCAACCGATTCTTCTAGCTGTTTCGTGTGCTGAAACGCAGGTGGGTCAAATCGTTGCAACAACTGAGTGACAATAACTTGCTTCAAAGCACTAGGGGCGATCGTAAGCGGTCTGCGATTCGTCGTAGTAATATCAACACGATCAGATATGCGACGTGGTGTCTGCTTCTTTCTTTTAAGTTGTGGCTCCCCGATGTGACCGTCTGCATCATTGGCACCGGTAGTCGGAATATCTACAAGAACGGTTGAAATACTTCATCGCTATGCACTTGGACGGATTTGTTTGACGACATTAAATGTCAAATTCAAATTTTGAACATCGTTCACAGCAGATTTCGAATTGGCCTCCTTCTACTGAAGAAAGCTGCTCAATCGTTGTGCCGTCCAAATACCTTTTCCGCAAAATGTAAGCCAAAAAATGTGTTGAAATGCTTTATCAAGGTCATGACCCAGAAGCCTTTTTGAACAGTCGTGGCTTCCGCTATAGCTTATTTTTTTGAGCGTTTCGGTTATGGCACCGTAATAATTTCGAAGTACATTTTGTTGTAATGACATTCTGCACATCCACTGCATTGGACAAAGATGTCGAAACGATTGCGCATCTGGTGCCACATTTTCAACCATACTCGTTAGTTTCGCAGCTGTCTTTGTCGAATAGCGCAAAAAGAAGCATAGTAGTTCTTCAGTGCATTCCTAATTACCGCGTTTTTGCCGATGCATAAGAGATTCATGCAGAACGCGAGTGACCACGACGCCACTAGGATGCTCTTGAATGATTCCTGTGGCTATAGTTTCACCTTGCCTGACATGTTAGCTGCACTTTCATAGGCTTGTCCGCGGTACTTTGATGATAGCTGAATCCTTCCAATGAATTCACCATTAATTACAGCAGTCAGCGCTGGTTTCTTCAACTTCGATTAATTCCATAAATACTTCTTGAAATGAATGCTGATAATTAAGCCATCGAATGTTAATTTTAACTGTTCTTTGTGGGCACAATTTGTTACCTCGTCGACCATAAATGGGAAGAATTCCTATTTTCATACCTCACTCCAAATATTGCACATTAGATGATTGCCTATGGTCTTATCGTTCTGAATTATGGGAGACAATTCTCTTCATTCCAGGCCGACGTTTCGTAGAAAGGCAACTCGATTGAACCGAGTTTCAATAACTGAAACAAGTTTCTACCTTCTTACGTCAAATAACTTGATTTTGTTGAAACCGAATTTCCACTGAGGGTGCTAGGTGGAAAAATCGTGAAAATTTCATTTTATGTCTGTGGCTGTCATTCATAACGCATTTTTGACCGGACGAATTTCGACAATTCTTTTGTTCGATACCATAAAAAGACAAAACTGTGGATTTGTCATATTATGTACGAAGGTTTAACAGTCATAACCAAACTGAATTTCTAAATCCAGCATCCATTCATTATTCAGATCAAGACAGACCAATATGGTTCTGTGGTACATTTAGAGATGTCTGCTGAGAAATATTAGTCATCATAGATATAGATCATGGAGATATTAGTCATCATAGATATAGATCATTGAGAGATATTCGTCAGATACGAGATCGAAAGAAATTAAGAAATTTAGTTTAGGAGTTTTTCAAGACAACTCTACAGCATTACATGTAATGTTAAGTTACTAAACCTAAATAAAGCGCCTAAATCAAAAATTAACAACTGTGCGATGGTTAGAAAATCGTGGTAACGGTTTTATAGCATTCGTTGAAAACCGGAACGCTACAGAAATATTGTTTAAGCAGAAACCTCATGACAATTATTATTAATAATATTACATTATAGAAGCATTTCATGCCAAAAGAAAAAATAAATATAT
Organism: Trileptium ribeirensis; assembly: GCA_030248225.1. Lineage (NCBI taxonomy): Eukaryota > Metazoa > Nematoda > Enoplea > Enoplida > Thoracostomopsidae > Trileptium > Trileptium ribeirensis. The sequence continues at coordinate 54,900 of JASANE010000453.1, read as the reverse complement.
TTCAAAAATAATTCAAATTAGCGGTAGCCTAGGAGACCTACATACATGCTATAAGAAAAAAGTAAATCGAAACCACGAAACAGCGAGAAAAATAAAAACAACAAAGAAGTGAAATAGTTCTACAACTCAAACTGCTACATCACAAAAAATAACAGATGACGACACAAACTATATCGGCTTTGGTTCCTACGAGGGCAAAAAGACCAGAGACGGCACAGTATTGTGTTGCGGCGAATAGACTTACATGGTCCGGGGTTCGATCCTCGCTATCAGACAATAGATTCATCTGGTAGATCAGCAACGACATTGGGGCATAAAACAATTTATATCAACAAGCATTCGCCTGCTTCCTGGTGCACCGTCTAAGCCCAGACAAAGCCTATGCACACTTTAAATGACCCACTTTCCTGACGATTTTTATATGGCTGTGGAAATCAAGACGTGAGTCTTTCCCGCGAAGATTTACGTGAAATAGCTTGTTTTAATGCAAGCATCCACCTTACAATAACTGGTAGTACTTTGGACAAACATATTTCTTGGATGAGACAGCCCATTAGTTGTATAACAACCGTACCGTGGACTTCTGTACTATTTTCAATTTTTGAAAGGAAATACATGAGGAGCAGCGGGCATTGATGGTTCCACGTGCATGTGATAAATTGCAAATTGTCTTCGAAATATGCTCGAGTTTTCAATAAAATTAGGAATTTTGGGTCGATGAACCATGGAGGCGCCATATCCCCATACCCATTGGAGCCATGGGTCGAAGAGCAAAATCAAAAAACTCCAAAAATATGTGTTTCCCATGCCAAAAGTAAAACTTATGAGGCGCCCAAGACATTAGAACAAATTTTCTAATTTTGGGTCGAGGAACCACGTGGGTTCCATACCACAAACCTCATAACTCCAGAACCGGGGCCCTAGCAGAAAAACAAAAAAGAGGCATCGGCATTTATCATTATGAAATGAAACCAACGAGAGAAAAAAATCGAAAGTTAAGATAAAAATAACCTTATTTCCGTGAAGGGTACTAAAATGGGGTAATATCCCCCCTTTTGACCCTGGAACCAGATACCAAATAGAAAAACGCTCGGACTTGCACGGTAAATCGACTACGCCGGTTCAAATGAGTCCAAGATCATGAAAATCGGTTAAGTCGTTCCCGAGTTATGGCCGATCACACACGCAGAAATGGAATTTAAAAGCTTTCACCCATACAACACACAGTCTCCACTGCGTTACACTACGTTCTTATAATCACAAAAAATACATTCCTCGTAGATTTGATTTAAAACAAATGAATCTAATCATTGAATTTCACCGAGAATACCTCGATTAAGAAGCGCTAGCAAACAAATTTGGCATTTCTGCCACTTAAGATGAAAATTTGTTAACCTTTCGCCTAGAACGTTTCTTTTTATAAGTATGTTTACCGAAAACCTGTAATACTTTTGCCTTTATAAATTTGAAACAAAACCATTTTTAGTGACATAACGAAAATAGTATAGCTTAGATCAGACTTTTGAGAATCAATGTAAAATGACAATTATTACATTCATCCCAGTTGAAAATATACTAGCGCTCTATACAATACACGCTATTACTACAAAATGATGGTATATTTAAAAAGTTTTAGGAATTTTAAACCGGTTTTAGGATCGGATTGTGGCAAAAATGGTAAATATAAACTGTATACATTATTTTACATCCATTCCGACAAGTTACAAGCAAGAAAAAAATCGATTTTTTTTCGGTCATGAGCCAAGACCATAAAAAAATTTTTTTTAAATGCGAAAAAAATTTTGAAATTAAGATTTTGGGCCAGGAATAAACATAGGGATCACGAGAAGTCGAATGGCGAAGACCGGAGTCGCATACGACCAAAATTGACAAAATTGTGAACCCCCAGCCCCCAAATAAGACAGCGCTAAGTTCCCTGCATTTCCTACGCCAGAAATAACCGCTGTTCGTTTAAGACCTGGTCAATATTCGTTTGATAAATGTTCTATGTTCGCGCGAGACTCGTTTACAGTTTTGGTTGGTTTATAACAACTATATTTTGGTGCGTTCGAAGTTCCCGGTGAAGGTGTTTATCTGTTCAATCCAGTGTTCGATCGTATCTGTTAAATGTAATCAAATAGGACAGCGCTAAATTCCCTGCATTTCCTACGCCAGAAATAACCGCTGTTCGTTTAAGACCTGGTCGATATTCGTTTGATAAATGTTCTATGTTCGCGCGAGACTCGTTTACAGTTTTGGTTGGTTTATAACAACTACATTTTGGTGCGTTCGAAGTTCCCGGTAAAGGCGTCCATCTGTTCAATCCAGTGTTCGATCGTATCTGTTAAATGTAATCTAACGTTTAAATGAAAAAATTGCAAAAAACAAAAACAGCTAGTGTGATAAAAGTAAATGTTGCTCGAAGCTGTTACAAACGTGCCCAAGATTTGGTTTGGCTCGAAATCTGTCCATTCGAACCCTGTCAGCAATGTCTGGCAGGAACTGTGCCTCTACGATATCTAACCACAATACTCCGTTATAGACAAAACGCTTTGCGTGAAAATAGTTTCGAGAATAACAATAATTCGATGAGCACCGGGTTTTAATAAAAATTATATCTAATTAAAGAGAAAACAAACAATATAATAAGCCTAAGCCTAAATTAGATTGGACAGCTCACGACACTCTAAATTTGATAATATTAATAATTTTTGAGAAAACTTTGTAGTGTGACCGGCGTGCTAAGGCAAAACGAATGCCTCCGGTTGGTGCCCCCATAGAAAAATTTTGGGCCTCCCGTGCAAAATTTGTTGCTCCCCCACCCACACTCGTCCCCTTAGAAAAGCAGCACACCCATTTTAGCTGAGATAAAACTTGATAATTTTTTACAACATCCGTTTCTGAAGCTAAGAATTTAATTCGATTAATTTAAGTAAAAAATTGGCTGAAAATTTGCTTTTAAATAAAAAGCTTTTGCACTTTTTCCGACATTTATTAACAATTTCAGCGTTTACCATCAAAACATTGAATCAGCATCTATCGATGCGCCCAAACCAGAACGACCTTTGAGAAAATCATTTTGACCGCTGATGCGCTGTGAAATCATGGATGTAGGGGACCGGGTATCGATCTGGCACTGATGAGTTGTTGAGTGCCCTGTAATAACCACGTGGTAGGAAATCGTCACTCTTTTTCGGACCATGTGATTAGGTGAGTAGAAGGTGCTCGAAAAGGGTCGGCTGATACCAAGGTCCATCATGTGTTCAAACTTGTACTTGGCAGCTCTGAGCTTACGCGGAGAGAGGCGCCTTGGTCGACTGTGGACGGGAAGGCCTGGCGTTTCGATGTGACGTTGTGTCATGATCGTGAAACGAAAGGGGTTGCGCCGGTGACTCGCGGGATTCATTCGAGTAGAACCTTGTACTGCAGTTTAATAGCTGGGGCCAGGATCGAAATTTGAAGGGAGTGAAAGTTTGAATTGATAGAGCGGACAGATTCACAAGTGACACCATCACACAATCGGAAATGGCGGACATCAGGAGCGAGTTCTGAATTTGCCAGAAGGGCGGCACCGATGATCGAATAATTGACATCGTAATGATGAAAACCCATCAGATTGTACGTCTGATTCAGAAGTTGAGCGCGAGAGATCGTTGCCCGAAGGTTTTGATTGTAGTGTGTTGGTAAGCTTTGGTTGCGGGGTCGATCGGTCGGCAAGGAATTACGGACACTAACCTGAGCGCCGGTATCGATGAGGAACCGATGTCGTGAGTTGCGCCGGCGATAACATTCGTCGTGGCTAATTTCCTGTCATAGTGCATAGACTGCGACACTTCGTTGCAGCCGACCCGAATTTCCCATGGTACCAGCAATCGCCATCGTGGCCGGTTGGCGAGTGCTGTGGGTTGTGGAACAACTACGATTTCGGCGCCATCGGAAATCGCTAGAGTGAGACCGGCGGGTTCGTCGATTGCGCTGATTAAGCGTGAGAGAAACCACCATCTTTCATCAGTCTTGAATCTTGTCGCGGAAGGCTTGACCAATGTTGCCATCGCACCGTTACCACTGATTGAGGACACCATCGGGGGAGGGCTCGCGACATCCACAACCTTGCTCGCCATTCTTGCCACAGCCGAGGGATTGGTTTTCGGAATCTGCGACCACCACCTGAACGTGCATTGACAGGTGTTGAAGGCCAAGCTGTCGGAAGATTGAGTCATCGAGGGTATTTGTGTTTGACCCGAGCAGCTGACGCATATGTCGTAGATGACTTGGCTTGCGATCGCCCAGTTCTTCAGCGTTTAGTAGTAGCTGTAGCATACGTTGCTCGGATGTGGAAAGGCGCTTGATGAGTTGTTCGCGGAGCACCTCGCATGGGTTGCCCTTCGGTGGGCTCCTCATAAGGTCCAGAATTTGTGTGGCACCCTACGAAACGAGGTATCCAACAACGTAGTAGAATTTCGACAGCTGGGTAGCGATTCCGCGCGTGGCGAACTGAGCTTCGACTCGAGCGAACCAAAGCTCAGGATCGTACGGCCAGAAGGGTGGAAGTTTGACCGTTGCAGCAGCCGCCGTTTTATTGCTTGCGCCGTCAGATTTTGACCCTTGTACCTTTGCATTGTTCCGGTTGAAAGATCGATTGACTTTTTGTGCAGATTGCTGGACTGTGGGTCAAAGTTGAGTTTTGCCGTTCTCTTGACGGGTTGTGGAACGCCGTAGCTGTACCATTGAAATGGATGGATTGATCAGCGGATGCCTACGCCTCGAGTCTGAGGGTTGTGCCGTCGAACAAGCGGAGCGATTGAACGATAACGTGCCATGAAAGCACAGGTACGTGATTGTCCAATTGATTCGATGGAGTGTGGTCGGATCACACGGTGCGTCAGTAGAGTCCAATAGCAACAAATGCCATCAGACTTAAACGAAGGAATCAGTCAAGTCCAAGCAAAACAACAGGTAATGGAAACAAAGAGAGCAAACGAAAATTAACTATCAATGATGTAAAACAATCGGGTCCACCAAAATGGTATTCGCGTAGCATGCATGGTTACACTAATAAAGCAAGTGGTTTACTAAGCAAAACGTACAAGTTTCTATACAAGAAAGCACGCAAAATAAAGATGGCATTGCATCAGACGTGCGCGGATATTCACGTGGAATTGTTACAATATAAGACGCAGCTATTGAATCAGAATCTATCATGATATCTATTTCCTTTCGGAAAGTGAGCACATTATTTTCACATATATTCATGTGTGTCGCCACAATGCCATCTCTGGGAAAATTTTCAGCGAACGGAGCAATCAGGAAACTGTGTCTGATACCATAATACAGTGCTTGAGGTTTTATCTAAATCATGGTGTTTTAAAGCATCCAATAAGAATGCCAAGCAAATCCAATATAGTCGAAATCAAGCAAATCTTTGTTTACAATTACATGTTACTGCTTACAGCTACATACTTGCTACGTAGCAGCAATAACCATTCTGAACAAGTCTTAGACGAAATATTCCGTAAGCTGAAAAGCTATACCAACAACAGCCCGATAGAAGAATAAAGAGTAAAAAACGTGCAAAATTAGATTTTATAACATCGGTCCAAAGATGTCATTTACACAAAGTTTTACATAAAATGTTTACAGCCGCTGTGGTCTTGCCACGTACTGTAAATATTGCGACATTGGCAATACGCCTCATGGTTCTATAAATATGGGGTATGCGATCCCGTGATACGGCGACACGTCCCTAACTTAACAACTGGACGCTAAACACAAAACACTAAAATAAAACTAGTAGCAGAAAGAGGAAAACCATCGGTTTAACATTGGGCGCTGTTAGTTAATATTTCCTACAATGTTTATAATTCATGCTTCTAACTATGTAACCATCGTAACATATTTTTTGCATTGGAATAGGTACAAATGTCAGGAATATGTTATAAAAAGAAGGGTCATTTCACGCTACGATGTCCTTTTGTCCCAGAAAAAATGACTAATAATTTTTCTGGCTTTGATTATCTTCATTTTTACTACCTATGACCAAAAAGCGTCAAGGATTTCGAATTTGAGGTCGTTGTAGTAAATTTTTTAACCGTTCAGATGCTACAGCTTCCCAATTACCACCCCCTAATGGCCAGCCTATCAGACGTAAAATAGCCTCCGGAATGCCTCAGTCTGAATCTAGCCTCCATGTTGTGATCATATATCTCGAGCAGCCTATCCGCGCGGTCAAAATGAGGCTTGGCCGAGCTCCGTATGTCAAAAATAAAGCTTATTATGCCTATTCATGGGTCGAACTTATCACTTCTATAATACGGGGGTGCCGATTTATAGCTGTTACTAAATGGAAACGAAGCGGCCATAAACGGTAGTTTTTTGTATCGATAGTTTAGCTTGGGGGAAGTGTTATGCAAAAAAATTTACAATATTCCCTTTGCCAGACATGTTAGAATGTCAGAAGTAACTGGTAGTCGGGGGGGGGGGGTTAATTTGGTCGGGGTAAATTTTTTGTTTACGTTCAAAACCACTCAAAAATGCTAGAAGCAACACTCTACTGTCTTTTTCACATCATCCAGTCTACATATATCATACAAAAATAATGTGGTCGTGGGTGGGGATAAATTTGGCGGGGGGCAGTAAATTTTTTATTTACGTTTAAAATCACTCAAAAATTCTAGAAGCAACACTCAACTGTCTTTTTCGAACCATCCACTCTACATTATTTCATCCAGAAATAATATGGTACATGCATATCAATCGCCAGTGTACATGCCTGGTATCGTGGTCGGGAGAGGGGGGGTAAAATTCAAAATTTGAAAAAAATAATTTTGTGTCATATGTGGTCCAAATTCAGTGTCACAATGTAATATGCCAGAATGTGAACTAAACGCGCGAAATTTAATCGAAATACCGTCTCATGGCCGATTTTTCGAAATGTTTGGTGGTGGTCGGGGGGTAAAAGCCTGAGATCAACAGGTCGGCTGTGAGATAGAGCTCAGAGCGTTTCATTCCATTTTCTTCCTCATGGGAATGAACCATAACAAACAAATTGAGTTGTACTCACTGCACCATACCATATACTAGAAATGGTCGGGGGGGGAGGTAATCGAATGTGCTAAAATCGGCCTTTTAACCCTGGCGCCAGAGTACGTAACAAGACGCCCCTGGGTTAATATTTTTTCAAAAGGTACCCAGGGGATAGGTATGATCTATGAATAACGTTTATGTACCGTGCATAAGTAACGAGTAATGACCAAAAAAGAATTTGGTCGGGGGAGGTGTAAAAATAGGGTTCATTCCATGTCAGCGGCTCCCACTCTCCAGGATTGGTGTAGATTTGAAATTATTGTGCAACTAAAAACGTAGTGTAGACAGAATTAAGGCCATAATTTCTACCATCGGCCACACCATTACCCGGAAAAAACAGGTCGTAAAATTAGTCACTACGGTTTTTGTTAATCTGGGACCTATGTGGATGTCCAGCCCCTTATAGCGGAGATGAGGCCAATAAATTTTTGTTGTTTAACATAGCTAACAAATGAGGTTTCCTGGCCTAAATAACATTTTTCCTAGTTCCCTGCCCGTTTCTGTGCTACAGACCCCAAAATATCCACTTTACCACACCCCCCACCCGACCAAAAGGACATCGCAGCGTGAAATGACCCATAATGGTATTACGCACACTAAGAGCCAGAAATGACTGTCACATTTCGAGCGTGGGAGCAGCGAGTAAACGTTCGAGGTTAACAGCAGCCATTTCTGGAGGGTTTTGTTGTATGAGGTTCCTTTTAACGGTGAAATGGGCACAAAAACAATCATAAGCACAACATAAACTTGGTGACCGAAAACTTGCCATAATTTATCGAGAAGCCCGCAAGCGCTGGCTATACAGGGTGATAAACTTTTTAAACCATATTCCTTTACTAGATCTAGAACAGACAATCTAAACTAAAATTTACTAGTGTTAGCATAGAACAAAAATAAAGCCACAGTCAAAACAAAATAGCATACCATGCCAATGCTTGTACGACCACCAATTACTACAGGCCCCATTTCACAAACCTGGATATGACCTAACGCAATAAACGTGTCCGAGTCAGGTGTCACCTTCTTAAACGGCCCGTTCCATTTAAGCATTGCCACCTCGCGATTATCACATTTGTACAATAGTAAGTGTCTAAAAATATCAAATACAACAACAGTTAAATGAAAATCTCTATGCTGTTTCGTTAGGCGCGAATACCGATTCTATCATCTTCCTCCCGAAAAAGCGGGCCGAAAGAGCTCGGGTCGGTGCTGAAGAGATCGAAAAATCACGTTACGTGTTATAACTCGACAACCGGTGTAGATGTTTGTGAAACAGAGGTCATTTTGTAGAATAAGTTAACCTCTATAATATATATGCTTTTTCAATGTACCATTTGGGTCAAAACGAGTTCTAAAATGGGCCCATGAAAGACAAAATATATGAATTTGGTAAACACCCGTGAACGTGTCGGTTGGGTCAAAAAGGATTTTTAAATGGGCCCATGGGACCCAAAATAAACTAAAATAGAAATATATTTTCGCAAACGGTCGAGCTATACAGGTGTTTTTGACCCCATCTTGTCATGCAAATCATCTTATGTAGCGACAAATGGTGTGTTGTCATTATCATTATTTACGCTGCACGGTTGGGTTGAAACATGTTTTTCCATGGGCCAAAATGATTCAATATACACGAAATGGTAATATCTCTACAACAACTTGAGCGATATGGGCATATTTGGTCTAATTTTACAAGTTGATTTATCCTCTATGAATTTGCGTATCCTCCAATATTCGGGTATATCTTATCAACCATTCAAGCAAAATGACTGATATGCAATGGTGTTTTTGTAACGTAACGCTCAATATAGCTGTGTACATCTCTACGAATTCCTGATTCAACACTCACAATTTACCATCTTGGCGATAAGACACGCTACTAATGTTATGCACTAAAATACAAAAATTTAGTAGTGTGACAGCTAACTGACAAATGGCCACCAAAATGTGACTTGAAAGAACTAATATTGAACACAGTCGGCAATAATTTTGAAGTTAGAGAACAAGATAAGTACGATTCAGTAAAGACCACCCAGAGGACAAAATACCTGAAACGCATATAATTATATACGACCCACGATCGGAAAAAATTAAGGAGTAACTATGAAAGTTCAGGTTACTACGCAACGAACATCCCAAGAGGAGTCTGCAGGTCTATTATGTATTCGTAGGCTTCTTGGCCAATCTTCCCGAGAGCTTAAATTCGAAAAAGCTTAAAATTGTTGAAGTAAGGCAGAATTTTCAACTCCAAAAAGTGCTAAAACTGTATTGCCTCAAAAGTGACCAAAATTACGTTACTAGGACAACGTCCCAGTATTGCTAGTAAACAAAAAACTAGCAGTTCGTCTAAGCACAGCAACGTGATCCACACCCAGACTTTGAACCCCGAAATACCCACTAACATTGAAAACCTACTCAAGCATGTATGGTTACTCGCCAGAAATGAGTGCTGTTCGTTTGAACAGTTTCAAATTTATATCGAAAGCTGTTGAGATTTAATACGAGATCTGTTTTTGGCGCGTTACTTAAAACTTGTACGAGCGAAGTGTTTTCGAAACTTGCTCGTAGATAAAAAGTTTTGTTCCCTTTATGTTCTATGTTCGTTCGAAACTAGACACTCATTCCAGGTGTTATAAGCATAGCAAAAACTCATAAAATGATAACAAAACTTTTTAAATACCCTGGTCGCAACTATACATAATTCCATCAAAACAAAGAATATGACTGAAACATTACTACGATGTGACAAATAAGAGTTGAATGTCAAGCGATCACGCTAAGAATAATTATAAGAATTTGCCTTTCCATTAACTTGTGTACATTTGAGATTTCAGTGATCATTTGTAGTAAACACTTAATCCAGCATAAAAATAAGTGCACAAAAACGAATAAAGTTTATAGTGTAAATAAACGAACAAAAGCGGTCGGTCACAGACGGCGATCGGCTGCATTTAATTTCGTTTGCACACAAAAGTTCTAACGTTTGTTAGCGGTTCGCGTACGTTTTTGAGCACTGATTTACGATTGAGCATTCTATCCGTTACTGTATATAAGAGTATCGAGCAAAATTGAGAAGGCCAAAATTTCATAGTGAAAAGGTTCAGAAAATTTAACAACCTTAACAGTGGAGAAAGCTACATTTGGCATTTATATCAGCCGAACATCTTACATCTGTATGTCAAATTCATAGTCAAGAAAGTTAAAATGTTTGTCAGATGTTGGCCTGCAGAATGAAACTTAATTCAGCCTCGTTCAAGTCTTGTTATACAAGAGAAACTTCATCGGCTACCCATGAACTTTAACTGAGAACAAAACGTGCAAATCCCTAACAATCATTGTGACATACTGAACTTCGCTCAGCTATACAGATGGGAATACAAAAAATTTATGAGTCAAATATATATTTAGACACTAAATACTGCAATACTCGTCAGAAATGACTGACGTGTTTCGAGCGAACGAGCGTCGAGCGGAATCGGACAAAATTTCTTAATCTCTGAAGCAGTGTTGCAACAAACTTCGAAAAGCTTTCGAACGAATTTTACAGAAGCTTAATAAAAATCTTGAACAGTACTGGAACAAAATCGGACACAATTAACTAGCCTGCTTCTCAACGGACCCTCACGGCCGGGAGGCATTAGTCCCGAGGCACCTAAATGAAAAATTTATAAGGGGGTCAAAATGGTGCAGACGGGGGTGAGGGACCAAAAGCAGGCGGAAGACCCTGTCCCGGTTTGCAGAAGTCGCACTCGCGTGAACATGAAGAAAACATGGAACGAACAGCAGCAATTCTGCCGCCCTATAGGAAAAATATATTAGTATTATAAAAGCTGCAAGCTACTTACCCACGTTTTCCGCGACACTGCGGTGACTCTTCAATACTGCGTCCACAAGTAACGTTTAGCAAAAGATGTACGTACGCATCGTCATTTGCAATTTCAGCTGGCACAAAAATAAGAAAATCAATATCTAACGAGCGTTCAGTATCAGGATCAATCTACAAAAAGTATATACGACAGTTGTGTTAACTACACATATGTATAAAATAACCACCTCAATATACACATTTATCTGACTTTAGAAAACAAAGGCCAATTAATTCTAGATTATAACAAAGGTTGTACGGCATTCCATGTTACTCGTGTAGTTATTGGAGTTCCCAAAAAATCTGCATAGTTAGATTCTAAACTTGTAGCGTTTCGTATCTCAAAGCTGGTGAAGTATGAGCGTTTAATATGTAATAATTTAGAGACATGTACGCAGCTATATTGCAGGGAGTAACCGGAATTCCGGTTCCGGCGAAAATCGTGTTCCGGTTGCGGTTCCGGCAAAGGGCAAAAACCATACCGGAACAGGAATTCCGGTTTAAAAATTTTGTTTGAAATTTTCCACGTTTTTTTGCTTCATCCTGTAATCCAAACATATGTAATATATACTATACAATGATCAAGCTCCAATACAACCAAGCAAAAGAAAAGATTAACTAACCAATTTGCCGTGTGAAACGTAAGTAGGGCACATAATTTGAGCAGGAATTTTTCATAATAACCTGCAGGAGTTTGTTAAATCAAAGCCAGGACGATGCTTGTAGCAGCTATTTCACACATTCAGAAGTCTGCGGGGTACGTTGGAATTATACCCGTCCAACTCGGTAACAGAGTATGGGTTACGTAGAAGTACTTAGCCTATGCTTGGCCAACATAAATTGCGTCAAGCACTAGCTAGTGCGCTTCAAACTTTGTAAATCAGGTGAAATTGAAGTAACGTTATCTGCAACGCAGCCAGAAACTGCTTTTCTTGGCAATGACCTGTATTTATTGAAACTGTGCGAGCAGTATTACAATTGTCTCATTTATAGCATTCTGATTAGAAAGCTATCATCATTATCATCTAACTGACGGGCACTGTTTGTCCAACGCTAGCCTAAACAGTGTCTCTGACCACTGATCAGAAAATTACCTTCTATCTATTATTTTCTCTTAGAATCATATAAACCAATAATTTTAAGTTTCCTACAGAATAACATGCAACAAACGTATGTGTAGTAAAGGGAGGCGACTGGAGACAGAGCGAAAGTGTGTATTCTACGCTCCAAGCTTTGTACGCACATTCGGTTTGACGCAGTATACGCAATGGTGTATAGTGGAATACATTTTTTGCTCTGAATGTCCAAAAACCGACATATTTGATCGATAAATAAACATTATTAGCTTCTTCAGTCTCTTTAAAGTTTCAGAAAGGCAATAATACCATCGCAATATATTAAGTTTAATGTAAAAGTTATTTTTAATGCATTTTAAATCCACTATACCTTCATTTCTTCGATCATCTGTTTTACTGTATATAAATTTCGAAGACAATGTTCCGGTTCCGGATTCGGTTTAAATGGACCGTCCCGGTTGCTGGTTCCGGTTATTCCCTGCTATATTGATCAGTAAATTGCAAAAACGAACCATCGGATATCAGCTACAGTTACTATCATAATTATTAAGTGCTCAAAAATCGAACGAAGTTTTGTTCGATTTTGATCGTTTCCATTTCAAAGAAAACCGATTAATTTACAAATTTCAATTACGTTAAAATAAATAATATAATTAAAAATATGTTAGTTCTCGTTTAATTTAACGAATTTTGTGTTGAAATGAAAAAAATTATTTTAGTAAAAAAGTTAGCTTGCGTTTGTATTAGATTGACGTGACGCTACTGCACTGAGCACTTTAAAAGCAATGCCCGTACTTCCCCAGCTATCGTAACGTCAAGAACGGACCTAATCGGTTCATTTTATCGGGTATATCCCGAGAAACTACGGAGCTTAGCAAGCCGCAGGAGCGCTTCACAGGATGTGCTCTGATCCTGACGGACGGGTTGCACGCGTAGTCTAGATGGTCCTACCTTTGAGGTCCCCAGAGAGGTTGGCTCCGTCACCTGCTCGCAGGCCAAAGAGACCACACCACTATTCCCTATCATCATTCCACCTGGGGAAGTGTAAGGCAACTATCGCTTTGCGTATTTTGGCCAGTAGGGTTCGAAAATCCCTAGACGTTTTACGTCGGATCGTAACTGATCAGTTCAACCTTGATTCCTAGTCTGCTGATCGCGAGACGGCGGGGAACGACAGTACGAATTCACGCGTTGCACGAGTAGCACCAGTACATTTGTCGAGTCAGGGCATCACGTTAAAGCTTGCTACTTCCTCCGACGTCACGCCTGAACGCGACTCGTTGATCTGGGGCGACGATTTCAAACCCCTCTAAGACATGTCTCGCTAACGAGGGCATCAAAACAAGGTGACAAAATCGTATTTGATAATTATTTGATTGGTAAGCAAATCGTACATAGACATCGACATACATACATGCCACATGGGTAAAAGCATGGTATGCGGTTACAATAGTCGGTAATATATTTATATAACAACGATCACGATAACACGATAATAATTAGTCAAAATCAAAGGTTTGTGTACACTCTAACGAAAGGTAGGGCTTGCTATCGGCGCACTATTCATCGAACGCTAACAGCCGATGGAGTTGACCCATTTTTTGTTAAGCGCTATCAATTCCTCTCTTGACGACGGCTGTGCATATGAAGGTATCATCTAGCACGGATCGGGCGGCGGTCAATAATTGTCGACAGGCGCCAAGGTGAAAACTGCTAGCTTAATGCTAGGCACAAAACGCCAGTTAGTTGGTATGGATAAGCTAAGGGCGGCAAAAATTAATCGGGAAATACTTGAAATCAAATGTACGCGCACAGGAAATGGAGATGCTAATGTGCTAGTCCGAATTTGCTCATTCTACTCTACTTTAACTCACTTGGTAACGGTACACCATACGGCATAAGACACAATAAGAGTACAAGATATATATATATACATAGAAACAATGATACATTTCAATGGTAAATCTTCATAATCCCATTTAATAATCTGAGTTCCTGGGATCATGCCAATTTTCCTACAAATTCGGGTTACTTCGAGAGTCGCACCGCTCTAATGATTTGCGGGTCGGGAATGTCAAGGAACCCATAAATGCTTCGCCAAACCTAATCGATTAATAAGAATAGAATATACGAAATCAGCGATCCAACACAAAATCAATATAATTCGCGAACAAAGTTCAAAAAATATAATGTGTCAAAATGGCGGATCGGGACCGATCGACCAACATCAAGTTTAACATAGTATCACATAACATAAGCCTGTATAAGAACGATCATCAAAATGGCATATCAATAAAATATGAAGGATACAATCAAATTAATGGTAACACAATTAACAGGGTCAATTACATTAGCATATTATTATATACATCATATGCAAATATATGCCTTTCTGGCAAAAACTAATAATATGGTACGTAACACCAGTAACAATACAATAATCATGCAGTTACGGTACAATCTTTATATATATAATGGAGAAGATAAACCTGATTACCGTGCTCGCCATTTGCGAGCACATAGAGAGTAAATTATTATTCTGCAAAATGATATCATAAGCACCTATGCTTGAGCGGTTGCGGAAATAATTTTCTTGTATTTATGGTCCCATTGGCCCACTGAAGAACATTTTTTGACCCAACACTGCAGCGTGAATAATGATAAAAGCAACACATATTTGCAGCTACGTGCAGAACGGATTCCTGCACAAAATGAGACCAAACACCTATATAGCTTGAGCCAATGCGGAGATATGGGTTTCATGACATCATTACGGTTCTGGAGAGATAAGAATACAGAGGATTTAAGTGTCTGGAAAATTGGAACAAATCGGTGGGAGATTAGCGATTTTGCTGACCAGATCGCGGCTAGAGACGGAATGACAAATTTTGGGCCACCGCAGGCAACTCTCGTCAAAACTAACGAGCGTTTTAAATATCCTTAATCCAAACAAATGTTAGAAATTTCCTTTGGTTTGGGGCCGCCACAGGGTTTACGATAGCAGTAATGGAAATTTAATTGGCTAAATTACGGAAAGGCCGAAGCCCCGGCCTTTATTAAATAAACTCCGAGTGGCCGGAAACCGGAAACAAAGAAACCAACAGCTGGGGTTAACTGTCCCGACTGAAATATACGAGTCGAGCCGACTTCGCTTTGCTCATGGTTTCCGCACACTTACGACGTCTGACATTTATTAAACGCGAACGTATTTCGAAACAGTCCCAGACTGGGTCATTGCTGCGGTAGAGGCCTGCTCGATAGCTTAACCGTAGTTTTCCTCAATTTCGATAAAGTTTAGATAAAAATTTCAATTAGCTTAGGTGTAATAATAGTAAGTTAAGAGAAGGTTAAAACGAACCAGTTCCTATTGTAGCAACCCGTATATAACACTGGGTCGCCAATATACGCAGTAGTTCGAAGATCCTTCTCTGCCAAGTTTAATATAAAATTCGTATATCGCACACTCGTGAACCTGGGGATTAATATACTCATTGAGTTCTTAAATTTTTTAGATTTAGACATTCAGATCGTGACGATATTAGGATAAGTTCCAACTGGAACCTTATTTTGAGTCTTGATAAAAAGGGCTGAGGCAACACCTCAGTTGCGAAAAATTAGCACCGAGAAGAAAGGACTTGTTGAAAGGTGTTTAAGGTAGCGGTGGACAGTACTACTCTTGCCATTACTTGAATCCAGGTAAAATTTTTACTCACCAGGATCACAAATTATTCGGAACTTTTCTTTACACATACTTTTCAAGTAGATCTTGCGACTCAGCAAGAAGGAAAATTCCTCCATAGAAAATCGTGCAAATCGAGCCACTAATTCGTAACATAGTCCTGATTCGGCTTAAATTTATCACGCCGATAAAACTACACATGCAAGCAAGTTTTGTGGTCCAAAAGTGGGTCCGGCCACAAAATTTTTTAACCAGACCCAATTGTTTTCTAAAGAGACCCAAGTATCTTTCCGGAAATTATTACTTAAATCACCATATTTTGACAAAATTTTCAATAAAATTTTTTTCACAACTTTCCTTTCCAATTATTTTATAACTTTGTCTAATGTTCTCTTCGCGCCATTAAAGATGCACACATAGACCTGTAAACTTCTATTTATTATCGTTGCAATTGGTGTGTGCATACGACCATTTTTCTGTTCCAGATCCAGAAATTTTTAATTAAACCTAGTGAAATCGCAATTAGACCCAGTCAGGACCCACCATCTATTTAAAACAACCTGCTTGCAAAAATTTATAAAATTTGGTGCAACAAATTTGGTATGGGTCATGCCATGTGACGATCGAAGGTTTCATATTTCTTGATTTACGCACTGTAACATCTGGTGTTGTAGCATGTTTATTAGACACGAATTATAGTTAGTTACCCAAAATTTTAATTACAAACAGTATTTTGCGCTGTGAGGTGTAAATGGGCATTACTGGTACTTCAATCTGTAAACTCAAAATTATGGCCTAAAAAGATTTATAAAAATGTTTGATCCTCATGGAGTGAAATGTGTAACCATTCCCCTGAGCAGACTTAACTGAGGTAACTATAGAAGATAACGGATCAAATCTCCGGTGAATACGATAACACACTGTACGCGAGATTACACTGCAAGCAAAAACAGTCACAAGAAACAACTGAAATTCATCTGTTCAGGGAAAGCATATTGTATCTAGTATTTCGCAAACGAGATTGAAACGGAGTGGCCGTAGTTTCATCATGTGGTCATTTTGTGTCGTTTGATATATACTACGCTAAAGCCTTTGTAACTTTGAATACATTGACGATCCTAAAACTTCGTCGACAATAAACCCATTGAAAACAACTGAAAAAGCACGAAGTATTCATGTTAGTCTCTAGATAACCAAGGCGTCGGATCCATCTCGTACCGAAAAACCTGTACAGAGAACATTCCGTATACCCTGTACACAATACAAAACCAAAATACTGACGACAGATTATATTCCGGTGATCAGGTTCATTAACCCTAAACCCGTTGAGAACATCCAAGAAATGAAGTATCAGTGCTGTACTCTAGATAACCAAACCCGACTCTATGTATTCAGCGTACCGAAAAACCTAAATATAGACCATTATTGATGCCCTATACAGCCAAACAATGAAAATTCAGTACATTTTGAAAATCGCGCTCGTCGACCGCAAAACTTTTGAAGCCCTGTGAACAGGTATTATATAGTCAAGTTGGACTTTAGATGGCAAAATCCTCGCCTTCAGCGTGCTTCACAATCTAAAGTAAAACATGCAATAACTTGCCGAAATTTGAAAAATCAATAGTCCTGGTAAACGGTCAACAAATCATATTCACACCCACAGCGGTCCAGGGTGCGTTCGCACAGAAGAGAATGTCAGCAATGTTGTAGATCTAAATGAGCTAATTCTATTCATGGTGAAGAGGTGATCCCGATTTTAAATCCGAAGATTGTGTCGCGGGATATGGGCTGCGAAAGACTGGTACCTGTATGGCCAGATTTGGCAAAGAACCTCTAAAACCTGTTTCTTTTATGTTTTAAAGCCCGAAGATGCATTAATTGACAGAACCTATCTTTGCCCCTAGCGCTCTCAGCAGAAAGTCCGCTCGCACTGTTTCAATAAAGACAAAATTTTTATATCCCTTATAAGAGGATTAACATACCATACAATGATTTTTCTCCTCGAGACGTTGCAGAATGTTGTCTTCGGTAATTTCTGGACGAACTAAATAACTAGTTGTAATTTCGAGATCAGTTCGTAGCACTTTAGCAAACGTTAGTGCACGTGTACACCGCCCCTGAGCTTCTACAATTAAATGCTTCAGGGTTCGAGGTAGAACGTACTGCGCCTTTTGCCCTTGGCTCCTGTAACAAGTCGGGAAATTGATTCTAAATGAGCTCTACAGTTAAGTAACAGTACTCGCCATAGTGTCTATCGAGTTTCGAGCGAGCGAACATCGACCAGAGACAACAACGAAATCTGCCTACCCGTAGTAAAAAATTTCGAATAGCCGTCGAATAAATTATAAGGGCCGGTGAAATTTCGGATAAGCCAGAACACATCTCGAACAAAAATTTAATAATTTGAACGAATGACTCTTTTCTGATCACTCATCACTGCAGCTGTTCGATTAGCAAATGAAAACGATCCCGTCAACGTTTAATCGGTATTCCGTGGTTCCTTAGTAAGCGTCATGAACCCCATTCAGAATCTCGGAACAGTAATAGACCAGAAATCCATTAAGGGTAGCGTGACGGATATAAACCTACCATAGGACATTTGATTCTCCCACCACCAATGAAAAGGCAACCTTCAAAATATACAAGCCACAACTTTCAAGAATAGGATTTATTACAACTCAATTTGCTGAAAATCGCAGAGCTAACAGAACTGAATTCATACCGCGCAAACTGATACCTCTGATTTTAAACAGAAATGCCCATTCTGACCCTATATGTTGAACTAAATTGTCAAAAATCCCAGAACATTTTTGCTAGCCCACTGCAGCACCACACATAACCTATAACAACCAGAAGATAACTTTATAAATTTTTTATCAAAATCGTTTGTTTTGGGCCTATGTATAAACATTGAATCATAGCTCAAAAACGGATGCGCTGATAATATGCGTTGTGTAGTAATGTTAGAGCTCTGAAGATAGGATTGAGTTTAATTTTTACCAGACATCTCCAAAAATGGTTGTAATTTAAAATATCGAGCGCATCTAAACAATGGGAAGCCAAAAATAATCTAAGTGGTCTTCGCCAGACGATTCACTACGGAAGGGCTTCCCCTTGACAAGAGAAAGCCAACATTTTTTACAAATCCAAGAACGTACTCAACCAGATCATAACCAGAAAACAGATCATTTTCATCATCATCTTCATCAGTTGGAATCGGAGCTGTACCTTCGGAGCCAGTTGTTTGTGAACATCGCGCTAAGCCACCAGCTTCACTATTAGCTACTTCCGGCAGTTCTCCTGAAGAGGACGACGTTGTGGTTGACGAAGACAGAACATAGTCCTTCAATTCATCGTCACCGCGGTCTAAAGCAAAAGTTGATTGACAATTTATTCGCTAGACAACAGATTTCTAAGTATTTGTATTAACTCATCGACTAAGAATCAAAAAAATATAATAAATTATTTCCTAATAAATAATTTAACCAAATTACAGCTTACTAATCTAAATCTTCAAAGTATAATCAAGTCCTAATGGCCCAGCTCTCAGTTACACGGGGCTGTCGACCGCGATCAGGGATGGCGAGTGGATAAATCAGCGGTGAAATCGCTTTATCCTTCCACCCCTCCAGGAACGATAAATCAAATAGCAACCGCGAAAAATGGCCAATTGCTCAGACGCCACATGTTGTTCTTGTTACCTCCTGGACTTCGAAACGGTCAAAAAGCTGGGAATGGAGATCAACGCCATCCCGCTCTATTCAGCGGGAATTTGAAATTTTCATAAGTAAGCTTAAAATACATTGAATGGGGTTGGGCATTCACCTGAAAGAATCAAAACTTGAAGGCATGACTTGGAGTAACCATAGAAAACTTGTAGGAATCTTAAAAAGGCTGCCTCTACCCCTTCTGGAGAAATCCATTATATCATAATTTCGAATCGCGTGAATCTTAAACAGGTAGACATAATAATATTGGTATCACTCAAACTTGGGTTAAATAATATGCAAAATCTGGCCTCTCCGCTGGATTTAA
This sequence comes from Trileptium ribeirensis, assembly GCA_030248225.1. Classification (NCBI taxonomy): domain Eukaryota; kingdom Metazoa; phylum Nematoda; class Enoplea; order Enoplida; family Thoracostomopsidae; genus Trileptium; species Trileptium ribeirensis. Next base: position 35,162 of record JASANE010000453.1, on the reverse strand, counting down.
ATTTTCTTTGAGGGCTTTGAGTGCCTGGTGGATGTGAAAATACCTGGGAGATCCCCCAAGCTTACTTTGGGGAATACCGTACGGTCAAACCAACTAGGGTTTTATAATTGATTGAATTTTTTATGTTTTTCTTGCATTTACAAAATTTTTACCTTGGTGTTGTTGCATATTTGTTATGTGCCTACTGATGCAGGCCGCATCTCATTTTGTTTCGGATTTTGTGAGTAATGGTTGAAATATAAGTAGTATTGAGTTTAATTGCTGGCTTCTCCTCGGACCCTGCCGTATCGGTGGCATCAGTCCAGAGACACCCATATTCATAAGGGGTCGAATCGTAGGAGCGGGCTAGAGCGGGGTGTGGAGTGCAGTCAAAAAGAGGGAGTCCCCGGTTTGGAGACGCCAATGCTATAGCTGTTTTTGTTAGGACTATTATTTTTGAAATCTCGAAATACCTGATAGTGCTGGAGGGTTGATCTGGCGGAAGCCAAAACCTGGAGACATGACTTGGTAGGACCGTTGAAATCCTGGAGAAGTAAGAAATTCCTCTGTGGAAAGGCCTGCAAGATTATTTGGTATCAGTTACAGCATGCAAGTGGCTAGCTTCAAGTATCGCTGGCTTGTCCACAGCCGTCCGAAAAGTGAGGTGAAACTTCGGAGGTCCCCATGTTCATTCTCGGATGAAAATTCAAAGTGGGTGTAAATTTTGCTTAAATATACTAAGTATGCATTTTTCTACCGTGACTGTGTTTTCAAGCTAAAACATATTTTAGCATCATAAATAGTAGTAATTAATGTTTAAAAAACAATTTGCAAGCAAAAACATAAATTTTCAGACAAATAAAACTTTGGAATTAGTTGAACATGTATGGGGTTTCGGCCGAGTGGGGGGAGACATGGGGAAAATCTCACGAACATGGTGGGATTTGGAAAGTGGGGGTCCTCCCCACAGTGGACAGGCTAGTATCGCGGATCAGCATTTGAGGTTTTCAAAATGAAATTTCGTGGCCAAAATACAATGACTAAAGCCATCCGCTATTTCAAACCATTTAGGACTAGTAAGTCTATCGAGATTCCGGAACATTGTGACGCATAGGTACACCTACGCCTTTTGCGTGCACAGCCTGCAATAAGTTACCCATGCCGGAACCCCCCCCCCAGGTGAAAGCTATCAGCCGCCCAGGACTTAACAGTAAAATTAGGAATTTTGGGTCGATGAACCATGGTGGTGCTACTATACCCCCGTAACCAAAGAACCATGGATCGCAGAACAAAATCAACACTAGCAATGAGTTTGCCATGCCTGAAAACCCCCAAGTAAAACTTTTCAGCCGCCCAGGACGCCAGAATAAATTTTCGAATTTTGGGTCGAGGAACCATTGGGGCACCATACCTCAAACCCATAATCCTGTCCTTTTACTATGAAATAAAACCAACCAGGGAAAAAAATTCGAAAGTTAAGATAAAAATGATCTTGCTTCCGTGAAGAGTACTAAAATGGGGTAAAATGGGACAAAAACCCACATTTTGACCCCTGACCCCAGAACCCAAATCAAAAACGCTCGGGGATCCGGAAAAACGGTAAATTGTCTATGCTGGTTCGAATGAGTCCAATATCTTGAAAATCGGTTACACTGTTCCCGAGTTATGGCCAATCACACACACAGACAAAATTTAAAAGATTTCACCCTTGCAACACAAAATCTCCACTACTTTTCACTATGTACTGAATTAAAACCACACGTTTTTATGATGGTTCATTTTAAAGGTCTTTAAGACATAAACAAACCCTTAAGCGGAAATAGTTATCCACTGTCTATTTCTGTGTACAAAATTAAAGAATCATTCTGGCTTCTCCAAAGTAGGGTCCCTGGAATTTTTCGGTGCCCACTAGCAAATAACGAGCGCCACTCGGCTGGGGTACCTAGCAATTTTGTCCCCCCCCGTGAAAACACCCCGGATGACATTAAAGTGGATAAAATTTTTTTTAAAAATCGCATTCCGAAGTAGAAAAATTTGACTAATTTCAGAAAAAAATGGTTGGAAAGTTGCTTTTAACCGCAATATCGCTTTTGCACCCATTATGAGCATATATATTAACAATTTTAGTGTGTTTCGCTGAAAAAGTGTTAAATTTTGAAAATTTTTTAACTGTCGTTCCCCCGTTCAAGCCCCCTGGCAAAATATTTAGCAAACAGAGAAGCCAGATATCAAATACAGGTAATCTCGGAGTTTCAAGGGACAGTGAACAGGAGTTGTGTGCTTCTACAATACTTTTTGTTCGACCTAGATCCTGTCGCAATCGCAAAACTTCGGGGCAATAAAAGTGTTCAAAATTTTTTCGCACATATATCGTACACATTTTCTCACATAATAAGCGTACATATGTCTTAAACCTGAATATGTTTGTATCTTGTTTGCTTTGTAATTTTCCTCAGATACATAAAACTAGAAGAAATTGATAAACTTGGCGGCGTCAGCACAGTTTCACTGATCTTGGATTTGTCGTGTAAAGTTAAAACGCTATATATACGGAATTTAACACTGTAAAAAGGGTCGTATAACAGTTAAATTTTGCTCAAAAACTCAAATTACATTAAACAAGTTATTGTGGCATTTGTAGTAAGCACGAAATGAGTTTTAAGCTATTTATAGTAGTAGTTGTTCAAGGCTTTATGTAAACCTCATATTCACGGAAACTTCTGAGAAATCGTTTTGCCTGCGCCAGATAAGATTGAGTTCCAAAATTCTATATTAACATTAGTTGCCCCATCTTGGGATGTATTGAAAACATTTTGTAAAACATACAGGAATATTGATAAAGAGAAATCTGCCAACATTAACAATATAATTTTTGGGACCAAAATATTGCTGTAATTACACTTATTTTCTACTCTCCAGAAATGTTGTGATCACATAAAAATGAAGAAAAATGCTGAAAATTAAATTTATTATTAAGTCATTATATGCACGAGGTTGTTTGCTACACTTACTACACTTACTTTTTTAATATACAACTAATTATATATAGCGTCGGTGAAAACAAACGATACACAGAAAAAAACCTACTAGCCAGCTTCTCGCAAACGCGGTTGATACAGGGCGAACGTGGTTTCATCAAGTGGGTACTTTGTAATCACTTCAAGCACGCTTTGTGTTAGATGTATGTACTATACTAAAACCTACCTAATCCTGGACTTATTAAAATACTAAAGCTTCATGTACAACATTCGAAAATAACTGAAATCGCGGTGGTGCCTAGATAATACTAAACCATCGTATTCAGCAAAGAGAAAAACCTATATATACAATCCTTAATACCCTGTCCACAATACGTAACCAAACAACTGAAGACCGACTATATTACGCCGGCAATCGGGTTCAACGACTCTAAAGCCATTGAAATCTTCTGAAAAGGCATACGATAATCGTACTGGACTCTAGACAACGAAACCATCGCATTCCGCCGTCGAAAAACCTATATACGTCATTCTTGACGCCCTATACCAAAAACATAAACAAACAAATGAAAACACACTAAATTTTGGAGATCGGGTGCGTCGATCTTAAAGCCCCAAGAAAAGGCATGAAGTAGTCAAGTTAGACTTCAAATAGCAATATGTCGCGAGATATAGATTGCAAAACACTGGTTCCCATATGGCCTTATTTAGCGAAGCACCCTTAAAACATGTTTTTGCCATATGTATTGACAAGGAAGATGGGTCGGAGCTGTTCGCGTTCAACAAAGAGGCACATAGTCATCACTTTTGTTATCAAACAAAAAATTGTCGAAATACGGCCATCCGAAAATGAGTTATAAATGATAGCGACAGACAAAAAAGAAATTTCCACGATATTCCCCTAGCGCCCTCAGTGTAAACTCCCGCTCAACTTGCATGCTCTGTTTCAAAAACCAAAACATGAAAAGAAATATGAGCCAGACAAAATTTTGGGTAGAAAAGAAAGATACACTACAAATAATTACCCTTTCAACGATATATTAAGCTGTGTTCTCCATTCGCTGAAAATTTTGCCAGGGGCATGAACCCCTCCTGCCTCCGAACCGGTAGGTGCCCGATTCTGCCAAGAGAAAACGGTTAAAAATCGTGTGGGAAACAGTGCCAAAACGCTTTTGATAGACAAAAAGAGAGATTTTGAAGCAAATTTTGAAAAAATTTGCGAAATTTTTGGCTTCATAACGGAATTTAAGACAGATTTTATGTACTTTGGACCGATTGAATACAAAAAAATTCTAAGAAGCAATGAAACGGGGGAGCCCAGTATTTTTCCAGGGAGCACGAACCGGGGGCACTCGGTTTTTGCCAAAGATTAATTGAAAATGCCACCACCTCCAATTTGGAGAGCGAAGTTAAATATGACGTAACTTACACTCAAAAACACAATCCCAAAATATAAACTTAGGAGAATTCACAAATTTGTACAAGCGGCATTTTGAGTAGTTTAGAAAGCGAAGTACTCGAAACCTCAACACAAAATAAAGTACATACAATGGTGCCGTGACTGCAATGTCAACCGTCTAGAGAAAACACGAAACAAAACTTACCACTTTTGGTCAGGTAACCTTCTTCAGTTGATATTTTCGAGATTCGCTTGTTATCTGTTGTTCTAGTTTGGAGTCCTGGCACCCATGAATTACCACCGCTAGTATCGCCACTCTCGCCATTTGTTGTGTTCGTCAAATAATTCGACCGTGACAAACAGCTTTCGTTCGTGTCAAATTTTTGTGGCGAAATGTTTGAAGTTTTTTCGTCATCGTCGTCGTCGTCCTTCGCATCATCGTCATCAGGATTCGATAAAACTGACATTTGTCGCTTTGTTTTAATATCTGCTTCATTGTCGAGAAAGTCGGCAATGCTGTTAAGCAGCTTTTGACCCATCACACTAAAAAGTTAAATAGAAGAATAGGGCTACATAACCGAACTTCATCGACCTACCTCCACGTACCTTAGACACAGCGATATGTCATTTATTTATCCGGAACGTTAAGCAGATAGCGGTCAACAATGAATGCGACAGCGCACTATGGATGCCTGATAAATTGATAGGCATTAAGAGCAACTAGTTTCCGAGAATTACCATAGTTACCTAGCGAGTAAAAATGTTATTATGAATAGCATTGTGGTTTCCATAAAATAATCCTTAGATGTGTGCAGCCAAAAACGTTTTTCAAATATGCCAAGAATTAATCTAGGACATTACTATACCATGTTTGAAAAAGGGTAAAACTACATAAGCTTAAAATACATACCGGTAACTGAAGCAGTTCAAACCATAACTGAATGTACCACCAAGCTAACGAGAGCATAAAATTTCGATTGCATCCTATCTGTCGCCATGAATCACGGAACTACTACATCTAAGTCTATAATGCGGAATCACTACCCAACACGGCAATCTTCAGTAGCTACAGTACTCTCTAGAAATGACTGTTGCGTTTTGAATGAACGAACATGGAACAGAAATTCAGCAAAATTTACCTATGCGTAAACAAGTTTCGAACAAACTTCAAACACATATAAAAAGCGTGTAAAAATTTTGAACAACGTCGAACGAACGACGAGCGAACAACGAACGAACAGTACTCAATTCTGACCACTATTGTTATAATAAAAACAACCGAATTTTTATCCTGATCAGCGTTGTAAGAAAAAATTTGATTCTTTTACAAGAGATTCTCATAATCCGGCTCACTTTAGGCGACTAATATTTTGCATTCATTGCAGTCACAAATGTGTTTACAAGAACAAGAACAACAAATGCATGTAAACGCAAATACATATAATTGTGCCTGAGTGCAATTCGCATGGGTTTTTCTGATATAATTCAGTGTATGACTGCGGGAAATACGTTATAATGTTTTCGCTCTAATCTACCGCTAATGACATTTTTGACTCTACTTCACTACGAGTGACACGACTAACCAAAACATGTTCGCAGCTTCTGTTTCACCATCGCGAACGTGGATTGCTATTCGTTTTGCAAAACGCCATTGCTCTTTGAAGCTCGACACTTTCATTTGTTCGTCGTTGGAACAATTTTGATAAAAGCCAATTAACTGATGAACGTAATCCAAGTACAGCTAAAATTACATCAAAACGTTTTACTATTAATACACAAAAATACAGTCTTTCCACCAAATGTTATACGTGTTTCCGTGAAACATACCCTGTTTGAGGTAAAATTTGTTTCAAATACAGCATCAACAACTAGTAGTAACTAGAGTAACATATAGCACGGTACAGCAAATAATTTTAAATCAACATTAAAGCTTAGCTTTGTCATATTTAGCCCATGAAACATTTACATGTCTAAAAACACGTCCCAATTGAGATAATTACCTGTCGATCTTCCGATTCATATACTAGCAACTCGCAAGAGATAACGAAACGGAACGAGTGTGGTTTCCTCAAGTGGTAATTTTGTGTAATGTCTAGTAACAAGGTTGGTGTTTGACGTATATACTATACAATACTAAAACTTTTGTAACCTAGAACCCATTGAAAACCCTTAAATCCTATTCTGGCAAAGGGTCGACGGACCATATTCGGCCCGCCGCGGCCCAGGGAGTAGTAAAACAAAAAAGTCGTGGCCACCGAAGTTGTAGATCTTGATGATCAGTTTTTTGATGCTAAGCCTGTATCGCGAGATACGGGCTGCGAAGGACTGGTACCCGTATTGCCGAATTTGACAAGGAGTCCTTAAACGACCTGTTTTTGCCATTTTGACACCGAAGATGGGTTGAGAGCTGTTCGCGGTAAACTAAAAAGCGCATACTCATCAAATTTGCTATGGAATAAAAAGATTTATCGAAATCCATCCACCCGAAGATGTGTTATGTGCGACAGAACCAGACGAAACAGAATTTTTCACGATTTTACTGCTACACCCTCAAGGGAAGCTCCACTCGCCCCGTTTCAAAAAGGACTACTACTGAGATTTGGACCTACATATGGTATAACAGCCAAGCAATAATTTCCGCGGTATAAAAATTTGTGATCACGCGAAGAACTACAATCGCTGTTTGCTGTGTTTTCGCTAGCTGACCTAAATATGTTATAGTATTGCTCGTTTGTTGGCCTGTTTTCAATCTTCATCAGAAGATTGGGGTACGTCTAGGTCCCCCGTATTCATTGTTGGAAGAAATTTTAATATTGGGGTGGACAATATTTTGTTCTATATGCTACATATTCCCATATTTGCAAATACTTTTAACTGTAGCACAAATATATACACGCTACAAGACTAAGTTTTATAATTAAAAATAGTGTTAATATTTAAATTAACGTTAATGTTAACATTTTCGTTGCAGATAATAGAAATTTAAAGACACTGAAAATTTCAGGATTTACTTCATGATAGCAGGCCTCGGGCGAGTGTGATGGACGAACATGTGTGAAAATTTCAGGAACATAGGGGATTTGGAAAGTGCTGCCCCCCACATTTGTGGACAGATCAGACTCGGCTGAAAGAGGACAGTTATTTGTGGTACGTACTGTACACCAAAAAGCAACAATCCAGAAAACAATGATATAAACTGTTTATAAAAACCCTGTGTTTGCTTCAAGCGTTAAACGCTAACTGCGACAGCTTAAAATGAGAGAAAACGTTTCCCTATTTCTCTTACAGCAGAGAAGCGGTTGCAATGTTTACATATTGATATTTATTTATAGTTTGATATTTATTATGAATATCAAGATATTCAATATAAATCTTGGACCCAATATTGGCATGTGATAACCAAATAATCTTTCATATATTGGAACAACAAACTTTTACCGAAAATAATAAATACATATCTTCTTCATAATCCTGAAGATCACCCTGCAAAACATGATCCAAGATATCTGGGTCGGCAATCACCGCTAGAACACGCTCATGATACAGCCACTTTACTGCCACTGCACTTTCTAACACGTCCCGAGCGTCTTGGATAAGCTAAAATCAAACATATTACGACAGAAGTACGATATGGACATCAAAATTAATTATTTATAAAGCATTCTTACGGTATCTTATTCTTACTTCAAATCTGAAAGCAATTTAATCAAGGAAATTCTGTTAGAAATAAAGAAGAATGCGTACAAGCTAATGTATATTTGTCATCAAACATCTGAAAAATGGGCGAATTTAGTATCTATAAACCTATTTCTTGTTTTTTTACGAATTTGTTAACTAGCCTAATCCCATTTCCTATCACATAACACCAATCCGCCATTATTAACCCTTCATGCTCTTCAAATTTTGAAACACATCTGTCTTTCGCAGTGTTATGGGTTTGGGCTTCCGACATTGTCGAATTATCCTCTTCTTGAAATAAAACTCTTTGATTATATTACAGCAATCACAAGCATAATCATCTGTAATTAAAAGGGCATTGTCATACTTGAAAAAAACGCAGTTAAACGGACAGATCTTTACGCTGCTGCGACTTTGTAATAACTTATATTCACTTAAGATTAGTCAGAATTAAGGAAATTCACAGGAACCACGCGTAAAGTAACAACAGTGATAAGCAAACACAAATTTACAAGCCAACAGCATTATTTTTACCACAGAAATATTAAGTTAAAAGCTTTACAAGCAAATTGTGGCGTTTATCCAAACCTTTACTTTGAGCCTTTAAAAGCGTGGGTCTGTGTCAGCTGCACCGTTCATCGAACTAGAATCTGGCTTCCTCACGGAGGGGTCAGGTATTTCGGCCTCCGCGGTGCTCCCAGTTATTTTATGGCTTCCCCAGTTCAGCCCCAAGGACCCCCAAGTATTTTTATGCATGACTAAACTGAGTTCTCCAAATTTGGGGGAGGGTGGGGCCCCCTGGTTCATACCCCCTGGCAAAATTTTGTGTTCCCCCGTTTCACCGCCTATTTGAATTTTTTTCCAATCGGAACAAAGTGCATAAAATTTGATCAAAATCTGTACTAAAATTCCGTTTTGAGGCCCAAAATTTCGCAAATTTTGCTTCAAAATCACTTTTTCTCACCATCAAAACCATTTTGGCAGTGCTTCTGACACGATTTTTAGCCGTTATTCTCTTGGAAAAATGCACCCTGGCAAAATTGGGCTCCCCCGGTTCGGAACGAGGGGGGGCCCTGGCAAAATCTTTAGGGAATGGAGAGCCCAGACTAAAAACAGGCACATCGTTCGCTATGAGGCAAAAAATAAGCCAGTTTTTCCTTATGAGACTCTATAACTAAATTTTTGCACTGTAGGACTAAAAAGCGCTACATTTGCCGTCACTCGAGTGTCACACGGTCTCACTGTATAATCTGAATTATTATTGTGTATTTACTGTGAATCAGCTCTTTATGCTATTTTCGCGTTTTTCAATCTCAGTTCAGCTGGAATCAACCAGTTCGACCTGGGGGAAACTGAATTTCTAGCCCCCCCCCCTTGCAATTCAATTCCCCCAGGTTGTTTGGAGGCAGTTTGGTAAAAGCAGAAAATAAGCGTTAAATAGTGTAACATAAATCATAAACATTTAACCACTGACTGGATGAAACACACTGGCACTCGTAGACAAGGTTGTTTTTACCACAGGTGGGCCATACCCAAATATTTTTACGTGGACCCTAAAAAAATTTTGCTGGTCCCAGGGCAGTTTCGGCTTCGGAGACATACGGTCTCCTAATAAATCCTGTTACAAAGTGCAAGCTTTCAGCCGTTTGTACTTACATCAGTATATAGTTACTTGCTGCTGGTTTCACGGCTGGCCCTCATCGTTTATCCTGGCTTGGGACAGGCAGAGAATAATTTATATATTTGTTAATATGTAATAATGCCAAATTGCGTTTTGTAAATACGTTTCTTTATTGTGTAGAATTTCGTGAAATTCTCGAGCCAAAAATTATTGTAAGTCTAGACCCAGCGTTTAAGGTCTGGACCCAAAAGAAATTTACTGGACCCAGGGTCCATTTTAAAAAAGCCTGCTCGTAGAGCAATATGAGGTAACCCCGTGCCACCTTTAGGAGACTTCAGATATGATGCGTATATTGAGCACCATTAAGCAATAAAAACGCTCAGAATGTAACAAACAGTATAAAACGAATTCCAGCTGAAACAGAAGCACTCCAAGGAATATCACATGAGTCCCCAAGTCGTTGTATCGAAACCGGTTAAATGCTTTAATTTACGGTACCAACAAACACAATAAGAATCCAAGCGCAAAGACGAAAATGTGAAAATTCTGAAATAAAAAATTTATTAGCGCTATCTAAACATACATTTTTAAATACTGTAACGCGTCAATAAGGAATAAGAAGTAGGAAATAGTTTCTAAAATAATTAAGCTTACCTGTTGTAATGTTAGTGGATCATTTTTCTTCGTTTTTGGAGCCTGTTTAATTCTTAATTTCAACCACTGATGAACCAAATCGAGAGGAATACGCAAAAGAAATAAGTACGAAGGCAACGGTGACGGAAGATTCATTGCTAAAAATTCTGGATGAAACACGCCGTATGTCGAAAGTTCTGTTTCTTTGCTACGTCTAGTGCCAGTTACTTTCGGCTTAAACCACTGAAAGAAAAGGAATTATGGATCAGAAAAATTAAGAACTAGCACAGCAAGAATAAAAGGAACCATGAATCACAGAACGCTCAACGAGTAACAGTGGCATTCCACGGGCACCGAACAACAAAACCGCGGAAACCCTATTTGCCGACAAATCCAAAATATGCACAGCTTTCCACATAAATATTGCAAAATGCAAAAATTTGACTTGTTTTTGTTGCATATTAAACATTTCAACCTCCAGAAGTGACCAAGACATTCGGCCAAAATACTTAAAGATACCAAAACTTGACAACAATAAAACATACTCGATTGTCAAATTGAATAGTCAAACGAGCAAAACACTCACCTTAGTCAAAGTTTATTACATATAACTGTTTTTATACATTTCTTCATTGCTTGAAAACACTAGTATGACAAAAACTGTATTCATTGTTGTAGCTCTGTTAACACCGTTTATCGATGCCTCCCCACCATGCAAAACGATCGCCCTGACAACATAAGAGAAAAGCGCCACCAGTTGAAATATAAAAGTTCCAAAGTTAAACTTCGAGGTGTGTCAAAAGTAGCATTCTATATTACTTTGAAAAAGCTAATATACATAAGTTTATATAAGGCTGTTATAACGCTTTCAAGTATTTAAAATTATGTATCTATAGGTGTTTTTATTGATCGCACACACAAAACACTTTTTCGGATGAATCTTAACAGACGTCACAACTATCGTCAAAAAGAGATCATAACCCTTTTACTTAGTATAATCTTGATACATGCGACTTATATACAATTTATTAGCTATGTATTTTAACAGAAAAATCTGTTCAACTTAAATTTAAGCAAATTCACTAAAAGCAAAATGCTAACCTCCTTCAGTAAACGATGTGTTTCAACGCCTGCTTCAGGCGTAGTTGGCAATGGTGTTTTCGGTGTTTGTTGTAATTCCGTTGCGCTGGAGCTAGATGCTAAAGAAATTGTTGACGCTCGAGTCGGAACAGTTAATAGATGAAGTTTGTTGACACCATGAACGCGCCTATTGTACGTTCCACCAGACGGCTAAAAATATACAGTGCACAAAAACGAAAGTTATGCGCGAATGAATATAAATTCAAACGACGTTGTCCTGTGTAAAACCGAATTTTTATGCGTTCGTTCACCAACGCAAACGAACATTTTTAACTTCTTTCGTCTACAAACCGGCGTTGTAACGTTCGTTTTTTGTGTACAGATCCTGTGTGACTGTTAAAAAGTGTTTCTAGTTTCTTGCGGAAAAGTAACAACCAATTTGTAAAAATGCAAAAAGTGCAATTGTCACCATTGTCAGTCAACCTTTAAAATGCCTATCGCGACTAAATATCCATTCCCTATATTTACTAGGAACTCTATCGAGATTGCAAAACGTAGTGAAGCATAGGTACACCTACGCCTTTTGGGTGCACAGCCAATCAGCTCTCGATAGCATACGTCGATATGTTATATGTGCATATTACAAAATACCGCACAACTTAGAACAAAGTAACGCCGGCAATTCCCATGCCCGAAAACGGCCCCGAGTGCAAGCTATCAGCTTCCCAGGACATCGCAATAAAACTAAGAATTTTGGATTGAGGAACCACGGGGGAGCTATACCCCGTACCCCTGGATCACAGAGCAAAACCAATACCAGCAATGAGTTTCTCTTGCCCGAAAACTCCCAAACTAAGTTCTGAAAAAAAATTTTTAAGGAAAAATGATCAAAATGGGAATGAAAAATTATGTAAGAGTAAAATTAAGTAAAAGTTTTGATTATCGATGGTCTACCCACACACCCATTGAATCATCTACCCTCTAAAGTCGACAGTCCTTGGGCAACTATAGTGAAGACTATTTGTAAGAAAACTTCGCTCTCGAGCTGTCAACTATGCACGTATGACGGTACGATTGAAAACATAAAAAACATATAATTTATTAAATCATCCCTTTAGCAAAATAACCGTAATTATCCGTGAAACTTCAACAAACAAAATATTATTTTTGTACTAAACATGACGAACGATGTCTTAAAATATGTGATATTAAAGGCTAAGAGCACAAATCTATCGCATGTCACTAAAAGACACGTCCAATTGAAAAATTTTACCAAATCGGTTCATGCATTATGGTGTTATGTAAAGGGACAATGTGAAAATGTGGTATCTCGCACTGCAATTCCCCGAGAATACTTAAAACACCTACCAGAATCTCGATTCTTTCGTTTATTAGGTGCCACGTTTCTGTTATACATACTAGACACTACCCTTACACAGCCCATTCTTTTAAAAATATTAAGTAAATTCCAAACGTGAGTTTTCCACTGAAGGGGGCCGCACGTGTTTCCTCCTCCACCAAATATTTTAGATTTCCCCCAGGTCAGTCCCTGCACAGGTACTCTTCTGTCAGACTAAAAACTTACTAGTCCAATTTTTCTCGTAGATGGAAACGAAAATGTCTGTTTTTCTTTATTGAACTTAAGAATTCCTACATTTTTGCCCCGCAGAGCTAAAAACACTAAAATTTCCGTCAGTAGATACGGTTTCGCTACATAATGTGCATTATTATTGTATATTTACTAATTTTGAGCATTGTTAGTACACCCAGTTCCGCTCTAGATTCACCGAAATTGGCCCACGGGAAACCGATTTTCTAGCCTTCCAGGCGCCCCACTCAGTTCGGTTCCCTCAAGTTCAGTCGCGGACAAAAATAAGTATACAAAAACGAACTCGAAACCGAACGTATAGGTAAACGAACGTTAAACCGGTCGTTTACAAACGAACGTAAACGAAAACAAAGTTTGTCGCATTTTATAACACGTATTTTGCGATTGTTTATGAAAGAACGCAAGCGGAAACGAACGTTATAACGCTCGTTTATAAACGAACGTTACTGAGTTCGGTTTTATGCACTTATTTTTGTCCGTCACTATAGTTTCCAGACATTTTGGGAAAACCAGCAACAATTGTAAAATTTTATAATTTCGCCATATTTGAAACAATATAGAAACAAAAAGGAAATACCAAAAATCAAAATTAGATTCCGAGTTCTTAATGCCTAGCTATGTAATAAATTGTAAACATATTAACCGGCATAAGATATCGTTGCTAAAAGAACAGAAATACTTTCAGATCACCAGTGTCTCAACTTTTAACTTGATCACATCCAAATGTGGTAAAAGGCACAACTATAAGAGACTATTGCGGCAAAATAGTATAATGTATTAGGATGCTATGGATTTAATGCAAAAATGTGTATTTCGTCGAATTTAGAGCACTACAAATTCTAAGGGAATTCAGTGAATAGAACAGGGATATCCGACCGGACATGAGGGGTCATCCCCCTACTATTATAGCGGTGCCCTGGCGAAGATAGAAACTGAGAAACTGCTATTTCAACTTTGTAGTAGTGAAAGCGCTCTGATTTTACAAAACTTACCCGCCTCGTGCGGCGCGATTTAAACGCCGCTGCAGCCGACGAACCCGAATCCGACCTCTTCACTGGAAAGACACCCTGTGAAGTAGCCGCAGCTGAACCGTTCGCTGAAGCTACCGCCGTCTGTTGCCCATTCAACGCCAGCGGATTTTCTTCCAAAAGCAATAATGGCGTTGTCGGTGGCAACTGAATGGCCGGTTCGCTGTCATTTCGTACTGCCGATAGATTTATCATCGCACCTACAGACGAATGATTCAGCATCTGCGACACTTGCTCCAAGACATCACCAGCCATGCGTCCAAGTTGAGACAATACCCGTCGCATGCCTTTGCGCTTCAGCGAACGTTCGACAAACACAAGATACGCTCGAGCGCGGGCACTGTTTCCGGCAATACCAACAACCGACGGTTTGCGTAAGTCAATTTCAAGCTGTGAAGAATTGTGATTGTAGTTGCCCAAGGCAGCTGATGAGAGACTGGTGTGTGACTTTTTTCCTAAATTGATCAATAATAATAGCGACAGGTGATTAAAGAAAAGCGATGAGAACGTGATTTGATTACACTCAACGATGCATAAGGGTTACATGTAGGCATAGGTGATCGTAGGGATGTTACAGCTTGAGGGTGGAACCATCCCCTATGCCAAATTTATTCCATACCTCCTCGCGCGACGAAAAGGTGCGGAAAATTTCGCAAAAATGCCAGAAATTAAGAAAAATGAGCATTAAAAATTCGCACAAATTGAGGAAAATTTTACCAACACTGAAAAACTTATTTTACCAAAAGTTTCAAAAATTTACCAACTTGACTTACAGCCCGCCTGAATCACATGCCACCCTGAGACGACAGACCCTGGACACGCAATGATATATGGTGACTTATTTTACACAGATACACGGTAGAAAATATTGTATATCCTCACTCATAAAGGACACTTAAACCACCATGGTATAACGCATTGACCAAGCGAAGGCCAAAACAGTTGTTTATTCCTAGACTACAAAAATCAAAATTTCAGCCATTTTAGACCCCTAGCGGTTGACATTCTGGATGCATGGTAAGACTCATACATAAATACAAAGTATGGTACGCTGAAATGATGGCATGGCAGCAGGTACTTAGTAAATCGTAATCCGTTTCAAAAGTCAAAATCCTAAATAGTTGTAATGATGCACGACTAAACTTAAAGTGACCCCACCAACAATCCTTTTTCGTAATGTTGCATAAAATTGCTACGGAAGGCTTTTGGTCAATTAAAATTCAATGTAAAACTTCTCGCGAATACACCGCTCTCGATTAAAATGTAACCATTTTGTGTTACCGAAAATGCAAAAAAATTACCCAAATTTTTGAGAATGAAAATTTATCGAATTTGAATTAAACCGCTTTTGTGGGCGAATATCGAGAACTTAACTATAGCATCAATTTGATTGTGACGTTACATTTACATTAACTTTGTTCGCGAAAACTGAATAATCCAAATTTAGATGATTAGACATTAAGGAACTGAATTTCTACAAAATAAAAACCCCGAAATTATATTCAAACACATGTTCTAAATTCTAGCACTTGCATTTGATTTTGCCAATTATCGGTTAGCGAAAACAGAACGAAATTCATCATTTTTTCCGTAATAATGGTTTACGATTCGATATCGGTAATTGCAAGATAGGATTGTTGGCGGGGTCACCTTATGTTTACTTACGCATGAGTTTTCTGATCTATCTTGATCCCAAGGAAATTTTTTTGCAGCTGACTTGACAAAATCCCAACGCTCAGTTTCGGGTCAGGATTGGCTACTCAATCAAATCAATCAATCAAAAAAATTTTCTCCCGCGAACTAGCGCATCGGGGAGCGGTGCCGATCTTCGTTACCCGGCTTTTTGGCTACCCCCAAGGACTTGTTTATTATACGCAATCACACACACACGGAAATTTTTAACGATGATTCCATAGCAGTCTCTTTCACTTTGGTAGGCTCTGACTTATCCGATGGCCAGTTCATCGAGGCTTAAGATACCTAGTTTCAATGGCAAAGCGTGCCAATACGGCAAAAGTCATTATTAAATAATCAAGAACAGGAATGCTGTTACCGATTCGGAGAAAAGTAATGTGGATTCGACGTACACGATTAATTCACCCGGTAACCTGATTATTGCTCAATATCAGTTAACTTTAATTAACAAATTGAAGATATATATGCCTTAATACTCAGACTCAGCAAAATTGTGGCGTTCAGCCGTTTTGTGATTCACATTCATGAGCTACTGCGAACCAAAAGGGGGGCGCAATGGGGACATCCTAATTAGGCTCAAAGATACCGGTAAAAATGAGCGAAACCGATTTCGAACCTAAAAAGTTTTCTCAAAAATTGTTATTTTTCTAAGAAATTTATCGCTAACTTTATACCAAATGCCTAGCTTATCAAATATGGGGAGCTTAATATTTATTATTACCGAACAATGATCCTAAATTTAGAAGACTCCTAATAACCTATGGTATTTTATAACTCAACGAAAGAAATTCCCGAATCGCCCTCATTGAAACGCGGGATCCCGCAGGTTAGAATAATAGTCCTACATCATTATATTTAGATCGACAACGTCTTAACAATTCGGTTCTAATTTCCTTCTGTCTCGGAGAGACAGGACCAAAATGGAAGTGCATTTTGAGATGGAAAAATGACCTGATATCTACAGGTCTTCACAGGGTTTAAGTCGTAGGGTTCATTTACGGAGTAAATAGGCAACGACGTTGCATCCTAAAAAGAGGCGACGGGTTATTACCACTGTTTAATATATGCATTAAACACTACCATAAATCATCCTATATACAGATTAGTGTTGTACCGGGGCAAGAATTCTACCGGGACCGGGGCTAAGTTTGCCCCGGCAGGGGCCGGGGCTAGTCTCGATTTTCCAGAGCATATATACCACATATATACATGCCGACGGGGGTGGGGTGGCAGGGAGTAAAATCCCACCCGGGAATCCGGACCCACCCGCGGAGTGAAATGAACTCGTAAGCAAAAATTTGAAGCCGGCGACCAAAAATAGCTTCTCTCTATCGTACCGACCAATTTGCCATATTGTATCATGCATTAAAACAATAATGAAAAAATAAATTTAGAAGCTGAGTTCACTATTAAATATTAAATTTACCAGGTGTGATGCCTTTCTATAATGAATACATTAAAACGAAAAACTACTGTTTCTGAATAATTTCGCAGTAAATATTTTGGAAAAAGATTCAAACAGCTAGCTAGTTATTTGGCTGTTATGTGGAAATGTTGTAGCTATGTTGCGCGCAATGTTTGTTATGTTATGGCTTTACAAAACGTTTCTGGCGAGTACGTTGATTTGATTGCTGCTCTTCTGAACGCATGCTAAACCTAACTTGAACGTTTGAAACTTCCCAGGTCATCAGGGTGAGATAACTGCGCTGCTGCTGGTTTTCAAGAATTTTTAAATGGGTTTTGCATTTTCTACAACATTTGACAAAATGTCGGGCTAACAAAAAGACTCAGAAATAGGGCCTTTGGCCCCACAATATTCAAAAAAGGTGGTCGCTTTCGTTAGTAGTCTGAGTGAGACGCTGCGTTACGTAAAAATTCTGGAAACGGTTAACCATTGCCCAAAGGTTACAGAAAAGGCGGTCGTACTATCTTTGGTCGCAGGAATATTCCGAAAGGATATCTCTAATTGTTGGGAAATAAGAAAAAGATCTCTTTGAAAAAAGTTTGAGTGCAGATCCCAAGGTAATGCTTCTTGTAATTTCTAATAAACTCGAAGAAGCTGCGTACACGTTTCTAATAATGAAACATCGTTATTTATCCGCCTGGGCAATATCTGTACCGGTTATTAGCATTCCTAATTCCAAAGATTTACATATATATATTTCACCAGGGGCTTAATAGAAACGGAGCGAGCGAGGCGAGCCGGGTTTTCTTAAATGGCGCACAATGGACGATTAGAGATGTTGATATACTTGGCGAAAAATTTGCCAGCAGTTGATTTTGACTATTAAAAGATAGTATTCATCAAGTTGACGTTGAAGTGAAAGTTGTATAATAGTTTAAAAACTCTTGAAAAACAGACATCCGCTTTTTTGTATTCGAATTTCTTTCATTAATTTTCGAATTTCAATTTATCACTTTCGAATTTCAAACACTGATCAGATTTTGAAAACTACAGTGATTTTGACAGCTATGTACAGGGTTACTAAATTTGAATAGTGTCAAAAGTGTTAAAAAAGGGTTTTTGTCAAAAGAAAAACCATATCCAAATTTCGTCCGTATACGTAATAATCTTGATGAAATAAACTATCAAAAATATCAAAAACTATAAAATATCAAAAACTCGTCACAAATAGTTTTAAAATTTTAGTTTATTAGTTTAATAAACGGTACGTTGTGAGATAAAGTTTAGCTTCAGGAAGGTGATATGGAACTTGCACTGTCCTAGTTAGTAGCAAGCATTATATCTTCAGCTAAAGCTCCAGATTGTTTATCAATTCTACTAATTTGGTACCAAAAATATTTTCGCTGAAACAGTAGCCCCAACCCCGGTACCTAAATTTTACCCGCCGGGGCTAAATTGGTTGCCCCGGAGCCGCGGCTTAAGCCCCGGTACACCCGTAATACAGATAATGCTGATAAGTTAAATCATATCCATGGTACATATTAGTGAAATAATTTACAAAATTTGAGTACTCAAGACAGCAAGTATACGGAAGAATTTTTGACTAAGTTCGGATCCTAGGAAATTTGATACTTTGATCTAAGTTCAAGTAAAGACAAAAGTAGTATGATCTACAACTACTCGAAGCACCTTACAAGAGCTCCGTTCCTCTCGGTCTATTGCTCGCAGCTGAGGCGTTGCCTCAGCCCTCCTAATCAAGGCTCAATTTAAGGTTACAGTTGGACCGTGTCCCGACATCCTAACAAATTGAATCGCTAAACCTGGTAATTTGCTAACCTAAAGACCACATTAATCCAAAGGTTCATGAGTGTATTATATACAAAGTTTGTATCCAACTTTGCAACGAAGTATCTTCGCACTAGCGCTGACGTTGGCGGAACAGTGAGGAAACGCTATGTACGGTCATTGAAATAAAGACCGGCTTGTCCTATATGTATTTTCTTTGACTTAATCTTGATATACTTAATTTAATCCTATATCGAAATAGAGGAGAAGTGTGATTAGTCTCGCGGGTAGGCCACTATCGAAGCAATGACCGACTCTGAGCTTTCACCAAGTTTCACGAGCTTAACCAACTTAACTGATTCCTAATGGTTTATATGTCCGAACTCAATTGCTCATTGAAAAGTTTTATTATATTAAGTCGCTCTTCATCGCTGCGACGAGAAGAGCTTGTGAGGGGTGGACCCTCCTAAGCTGCTGAAAAATCAGGCGTCTCCGGGAATGCCAATACAGAAATTTAAGCACTTCCACATCCTGTCACTGCACACAGATTGTATAGCTATATAAAACGAATGTATGGTTTCAAACTTCAATTTGAGGATATGGGGCAAGGATTACAAATTTATTTAGCTATATAGTATTCAGCTAAGAGTTAAAGTCGTAGGCGACGATGACCAGTAAGCCATTGGTGCAGCTCCTAAATAGAGCAAAGATGTTACAGAAAGCTTCAAAACAATGATTATAAGCAATTTATTCTAATTGAAACTTAGATAAAATGTGTTGTTTTTAAATGACCAGTTCATCGGTTCCAGACTGGATCCGTAACCCAATTTATGAAATGGTGCGGGCAAACCTAGAAATTTGAATTTCTCTATATTGTACCAGCCTTTTTCTCTGAACATACGCTCAGAGGCTGGGCTCAACCTATATTTTACATTTGTGAAGACCGCGTCAAAGGTCCATCCAAAACCGATCTGTCGGATGAAGTCCAAGATACCATCTAGCGATGCTGCTAATATTTGTACATAAATTATTTATCAGATTTATCAACACTGGTAAATGTTATACTGCAATTGCAGTGTCGGCGTATCGGAGCTTAGCGACTGAACTTTTCGGTGAAGCTGAACTCCTATAAAAAGAGAACCAAATCCGTGCGAAAAAAATATGATACAAAACATCTCTTAAAAGTAAGCGGTGAATCTTTGCAAAAAGGGTTATATTTTTTCAAAAAGTAAATGACAACCTTTCCAAGAAGTAAGAAAATATCTTTCCAAAAACAAGCGACACTGTTCATTCAGAAAAACGTCAGTTCGGCTTTATTCAAAAATAATGTTAAATAATACATGCAATTTTTGAATAGCAGACACCACGAAAACAAATCTGTATTTTGGGAATTAAGGTCTGTTTCATTAAAATGTAAAGTAAAACCTATCTATTAGTAATGCATCTATCTATAGTAATTCACCTCGGTATTTTTAATTTTAACTTGCACGATTGTGATTTCACTGATAGGCAGTGTTACGTGGTTAAAGGCTGTAGCTAGCTATGTACAGTTTCATTAATCGTTCACTTCATGAATAATTACTATTTCGTGTGGTCAATAAACAGCGTTCTTAGCAATCAAATGATACGTAATAATTTGCCTTCGAGCTATAAAGCTACATGTAGGAGCTTCTTTCGGGCTCTTAGCGATCAGGGCAAAGCGAATGAACAAGATTCCACCTGCAAAAATAATTGATTTAACGAATTGATTTAAGGTATTATATTGTTAGTATACAACGCTAAACTGGCCCAACTACTAACTGAAAGAGGTTCACAGTGATACAAAGTGTATAATCAGGCTAACCAATAACGAATGAAAATATTCCCAAATCCTTACCTCCAAGTTCTGATTGAACAGCACCAGCACGAGGCGACACTATTCGTGATTCAACAAATGAGTCCACGGGTTGACAATCGGTTTGCGGTGTTTGCTGTGGCGATGTACTTGGCGAAGTATAGTCCAGATCAGGCCAACAACACGCTTCTGCGCCTTTCTTAAAA
Organism: Trileptium ribeirensis; assembly: GCA_030248225.1. Lineage (NCBI taxonomy): Eukaryota > Metazoa > Nematoda > Enoplea > Enoplida > Thoracostomopsidae > Trileptium > Trileptium ribeirensis. The sequence continues at coordinate 14,232 of JASANE010000453.1, read as the reverse complement.
CATAAACTTGGATCATTTCGGCCATACTTAAGCGTGAGTGCGCTTTAGGTGTGAATATTTCGGTTGCTATTTTGTCAAGGTAGTTCACGATGTCAAAACCCATATTAGCACACCAAATCATTATTTTCCATGTGGTGTCTAGTAGTAGGAAAACTGCCCTTTACGGGACTGTAAAAAGAAACATATGACAAAAATCTTATTGGGAGGGGTATAATGTTGTATAAAGGGTACTAAGTTGGCCGGTTTAAGCAGTTACTGTTGCACTCCTGAAAAATTCCGTTTCGGTAAAATTAATACAATATTAAAACTTGATCTGTTTCGTAATTTTTATTTTGTACATTATTTTTAGGTTTTGGTGATCATTATTATTCCAAAGTACATAATATACCTCAAAATTTCAGCTTTTAGACGAATGTTATAATATGTTGGCGATATTAATGTTGTAAAATATTTTTGATGAAAACAAACATATGACAAAAATATTATTGGGAGGGAGTATAATGTTCTATAAAGCGTACTAAGTTGGCCGGTTTAAGCAGTTACTGTCCCATTCCTGTATAATTGGTTTCGGTAGAATTTATACAATATTAAAAAACTCGATCTGTTTCGTAATTTTTAATTTGTATAATATTTTTATGTTTTGGTGATCATATTATTCAAAGTACATAATATACCTTAAGTTTCAGTTTTTAGACAAATGGTGTAATATGTTGGCGATATTAATGTTGTAAAATATTTTAGTTATTTGAAAGAAATTCTCTTAGGTCTTTACGTTCTAAAATAATAGACAGTGAAACTGTGAAGCAATAACTGGCGTTATATCCAACTTTTTCTGCACTGATATATATATGTATTATATATATATATATATTAGAGCAGACATAAATAAACATTATTCCAAACAAATTAACAATTAATAATAACATATATATTTCAATAATAATAATTTCAACAGGTTAGAAAAAATCACCCAAACGGGAATTCGGAAAAGAACCCCTGAAACTTGATCAATTTTCATAAAGAATTGCGTTCTCAGTTATAACAATACCCTTTATTATTTCACTCACTAAAATATCGAAAAACAAATCGAAGACTGAAACGTTTATGGTTTATTGTTCAAAGTAGTCCCTCAAGCCTTTTGTTACTTCACAAATATCGAAAACAAGTAAGGCACTGAAACCCCTTCCGACTTGCTAATCAATGTTGTCGCCCACTATATAGATATTATGATAAAGCTATTTTTCTCACAAAAATATTAAACCTAGATGACCAATTCATCCCCTGTACACCTCACTTGAATTTTCATTCAGTCGTCAATATAACAAAAACAAGTTTTCGATACACCTCTCATCAAATGAGTACGAGTGCACAATTACAGTTGTAAAATCAAACCGTCCACAAACTATACATAAAATTATATTTTCAGATGAAGAACCCTTTTTAATTATGTTATCGACAAATAGTGTTCAGAAAGTCAGTAGAATGCCCAATTTAATCAAGTTTGCTCTTTGACGATCATAACATTGCAGCGAAGTAAAACACCTAGAGTTAAAAACAAAGTGACAAATGAAAGAATTTAAGGTATCATAAAAGGTCCCGAGTAATGTGCCAGAGAGCCATCGCAACCAGCAGGATGCCATAAATTTCGATAAATCTAAGTTCAAAGGCAACCAACTTGCACGTTTGAATCAAACATTGTGTCTAAATACCTAAACCCGGCAAAATTCATAAATCATAACCACCTAACTAGGAATGTTGGATTTAGAATTTTTAAGGAATTGTCCAAAATGCACAAGACGTCATTTTAAAATCTTTCTAGTCCCTCAATTTTCAAAATATCTCACTCAAATGTTTTTAACGTACCCTTCGGACATTTACGAAAAACTTTTCGTATACGATTTTAATTTTCTCCTGGTTGGCAACATAATATTCATCCCAACTCCGTAAATAGTGAAAAAATGACCAAAACAGTTACAAAAGTGCCAAGAACACGTAAGGTCATAATTGAACACAGGAATAGTTCGCCACTTTTATTGTTAGAATGAAAATAATTTTTTATTTTGTTCCATTGTACCCATACAGCTAAAAAATATTTTGCTTGCTTGGCAATATTTCAATTCAAGCAAAAATAAGTTCAAAAACAAAGAAAAAATTGTGCACCTCCAAAAACTCTAGGTCCTTAGTTTTTTTGCCAAAATTGGTCAAGTTTGATCAGTTTTTTTTTGCTATAACTCAAGACAGAGGCAATTTATTCCGTTCTGGATCCGGTTGTAATAAGCGCCTTTCAAATAGTTTCCATGAAAACTATCGATTGATACCAAAATCACCCATGTATACCTACTTACTGGGTAACTAGGTCCAAAAACCTATTTCTAAACGTTCTTGTGAGCTAACGGCATTATATATAGTGTCTTCTATGAAAGGTTTGTCGAACCAGGGGATCGTGTATTCTCTCTGAGAAGCCACAATAATTTTATTTTTAATTTCAATAGTAATCTATATACACGCTCAAAGTCTTGTATAATACGTACTTTGTCCATTCCGATCATAATGCCAACCTGACGTATTTTGCCGCACAGCGTTCGTGTAACGTTGGACCACATTTGTAAAATTTTTAGTCGATCCAAAACCGATGGAGTAAACTTGGACGGAAGCGCACTAAGCATTCGTTTGCTGTGCGGAAATAGACCTTCGAGGTAGTCAAATTTCGTCAGTAGCTTGTGAACCTATAACGAACACATAATGGTAGTAACATAATGCAGTCGAAACATTTATATCCATTTTGAAAATCTATTATTCAAATAAGATTATTATAACAGTTGCAAACAATAACGATGAAAATATTTTATGTACGAATAAAATCGCATCATTAAACTATGGGGCAACTACTGTAAAATATGTGCACAGAGATCGTGAAAAATATGCTAGCATTGATTTCCCAACTAAATTTCGCCCTACCAATGATTTTTCTAGAATAAAATCCACTAACTGAATTAATTCTTTGTAGAAACTGAGTCAATTCAATTCAAATAACAAATTATTCCCATCGCTACTAGGATAAATTCTTCTCCCGGTTAGATTTAATTCTAGCCACCATTTACTATTCGATTTAGCTTAGAAACAAAATTATTTTGAACAAATGTTAGCAAAGCACAAAAAATCTACTAGTATTTTTGTTGAAGTTCGAATAATTTGAGCTAGAATTAAATTAGGAATTGAATATGTTAAAGAGTTGAACTGGATATAGGGTCATTTCACGCTACGATGTCCTTTTGCCCCAGAAAAAATGACTAATGACTTTTTTGGCTCCGATTATCTTCATTTTTACACCCTATGACCAATAAACGTCAAGGATCTGTAATTTGAGGTCGTTATAGTTAATTTTTTAACCGTTTTTATGCTATGACTTCCCAAATACCACCCCCCTGCTGCTCCGCAAGGTACCATAAAATGGCCTCTGGTATGCTCCAGGTTGCATCTAGCATCGATTTTGTGATCGTATCTCGTGCAGCCCGTCAGCGCGGTCAAAATGACGTTATCTGGAACTCCGTATATCAAAAATTAAGCTTTTTATGCCTATTCTTGGGTCAAATTTAGCACTTTTAAAACACGGGGGTGCCGATTTAGGTATACCGGTTATTAAATGGAAACGAAGCATCGATACACGGTAGCTATATATACGATAGTTTAGCCTGGGGGAAGTGTTATGCAAAAAAATTCAAAACATACCCTTTGCCAGATATGTTAGAATGCCGGAAGTAGCTGGTGGTCGGGGGCGGGGGGGGGGTAAAAATGTGAAATGGCCAATTCAACCGTGATTAACCAGCATAGTTAACTTGAAAACGGTATGTAAGATATTCTATACTACAATTTCCACTATGAGGGGAACAAAATGGCAGCCCATATCAACTGCCAGTGCACATGCCTGAGACCATGGTCGGGGGGGGGGGTAAATTTAGAATTTTTTCCAAAAAATAATTTTGCGACATATGTCGTCCAAATGTATTGCCACAATGTATTATGAACCAAAAGCGTGAAATTTCCTCGAAATAACATCGTATGTTCGATTTTTCCGCATTTTGGTGGTGGTCGGGAGTGGGTAAAAGTGTGGTCGGGAGTGGGTAAAAGTGTGGTCGGGGGTGGGTAAAAGCCTGAGATCAACAGGTTGGCCGCGAGATCGAGCTCAGGTCGTTTCACCATTCGCTTCGTGATTGGAAAGGACCATAACAGACAAATTAATTGACTTCTACTGACTCCACCATACCCCTAACTAGCAACGGTCGGGGGGGGGGTAATCAAATGTGCTAAAATCGACCTTTTGACCCTAGCGCTGGGGTAAGTAACAGCAAGCACCTGGGTTAATATTTTTTCAAAAGGCAACCAGGGGACAGGTATGATATATGAACAACGTTTATGTACCATGCATAAGTAACGAGCAATGACCAAAAAAGAATTTGGTCGGGGGGGGGGGGGTAAAACTGGGGTTCATGCCATATCGACAGCTGTCACTCTCCATGATTGGAGTAGATTTGAAAATCGTGCAATTAAAAATGTTGTGTAGACCTGACTATCCTGCATAGAAAAGAATTTGGGCCATAACTTCGAACACAGAGCCACGACGCTACCCGAAAAAAAGAGGTCGTAAATTAGTCATTACGATTTTTGTCAATTTGGGAATTATGTGGATGTTCAGCCTCTTACGGCGTGCGTGAAGCCGAAAAACTTTTTTGTTTGAACTAGCTAACTAATGACGCTTCCTAGCGCAAATAACATTTTTACCAGTTCCCTGCACGTTTATGTGCTACTGGCCAAAATATCCAGTTTTACCCCCCCCCGACCAAAAGCTCATCGTAGCGTGAAATGACCCTATAGCCCTCATAATTAACATCTTGCTGCACATATCTTACATACAGTACAGTAGTTGCCGCATAATTTTTTACGACGAATGAATAAATACAATTTCTTATGCATAGTATTTAACCATCATGTTTGGGTACATAATTTTTTCAAAAAGAATATAGTAACAAAATAATATACAATATTATTTCTTTAACGTTATTATTACTAGTAATATCCAGAATCTCATTCAGATGGAACCAAAACCTTACCCTTTCAGTATGCTGAAACCTTTTCCACTGCAAGTTAGCGGGGAATGCTGTCTCCGCCATCCGAAATGTATAACCTAATGGTTTAACGCGCGCCTGCTTTAGCAGACGACCGACCCGGACTCTTAGAGTAAATGGTCAAATTTCGAGACGTCGTGGTGTCTCCATCAGCAGAAGTTTTCGAACACGTATGGCGTGCTATTATCGCATTTTATGATGTATATGGCTGAGCTTTACCGATCACGTGAAGCTGGCACTGAAGAGTGTGGGCAGGATGCACGAGTTGTAATAGCTGAGTTTTTGTGTTCGTAGTGACATCATTCGAACACTATAATTTGTTCATGCCACTAAATTTTAGTACTCCATGTTGCTTGAGCCACTCCCACACATGGCGCTTTCAAGGTAGCAGAATCGGTCAACGCCTTCGAGGTTATCTCGTGTTAAAATTGACTGTTGGAACATCGGTCATGCAACACGACGGGACTTTTGTTTTTGACTCGTTAACTACAGGGTCTATTTTTCTGCTATTAACCGGATAGTGCATGTTTTAAAACTGAATTTCACTTTCTACGATGAGAGCAATGCCATCAGCGTGATCGCCGTCAGTCAATCTATCCTCAGCCTCATTGGAAACTGATCTATCTGTTGGGTGCAGAACTGTGAGCTGGCACAGTTCACGGCCAAGTTGAAAATTGTTGGTGAAAGAATTGACCCCTGACTAACACCCGACTTTACTTCAAAGGAATCTGAAAATAGAATTAACGCAGCACAGCGATGGTTCGTACAGTACTCCCAACACTATAGTCAGCATCGGTGGCAGGTAATACCAAACATTAATTCGGCAAAAAGTGGATTTGGACTCTATAGTGCCTAAACTCAGTGGTGGTCATTTCGACAGGTACTTACAAATTGTAAGCCAGGTAACCGTGACCGTTAAGATCTCCGTAATGTTTTTATGATTGAATGTATTTAACGTACGCAAATAGTGATAAAAAGTGTTTGCCACCAAGAGCAAAATTTTAGTCAGTGCCAACTTTTAAACCAAAATCAAATTTATATTTTCACAAATAACATAGTAACGCTAAACTGAAGGGGTAAAAATTGTCACGTAACAAATGACCTGAACCACTGGAACTGCAGGAATAAAATCTTGCCGCTAATCGTTTAGCAACGAATTCTGTTCCAAAACAACGTAGGCATAGCTATTCTTAATATGTCTTGCGGGTCACTGAAGGTATTTACTATAAAGTTTGACACTGGATGTACCTATAAGGTATAAATTATATCGTCTATATTTTCCTAGTGTCGTCCAAACGACGGAATATATAATAACCAAAAGCGATACTAAGGACCAAGATTCGTTTATATATATTTCGCTGTTATAATTTATAGTTGTGGAATAGTTGGCTCTATTTGGCTCATGTTTTCAAGTGTACTACATGTATCGATTATTACAGGTGGACACTATTGAAGTTTATCCCAAAATTCAGATGCCGCTACGAAACAAAAGCTGAAAATATTAATGCCCAGAATCTACCAAATGTGGTTGCTATCGTGTGTATCTCTGAAAATAATGCTCCGAGTTGTTACAAACTACAACTATGTTTACTATCCATGTAGCTATTCGTGCAATCTAACTATTATTCCTATTTTGAGCTGGCTAGCCAATATTTAACAGCAATGGCGCTCAAAACCTATCGGTGTCAGCGAAATTCTAGTATACCGTATATTCGGTAGGAGTTATAACTTTTGGGTTTTCGTGTTTTTAATCTTCTTCTCTTTCTGTTTTTTGATCAAGATCAGGGTAGCAGAAATTCCCGCCTACCGTAGGTATGTCAAGCAAACTATTCATCGCGCTACATCCAACAATATCTTTCAGTCTCGACTGACTAAGGTGGATCGACTAAGTTCAAACTGCAGTTTTTGATTAGCGTTTATGCAACCTTCATTTTCTTGGAAGCTTCAGATAAATTAAATTGCCTACTTTGGATCGATCGGTTTCCTAAATTCAATACTGGAATTAGCTTCCACGTTTAGCGTTATGTTAAAACATCTTATTCTGTGAAATTTATGCGAATCAATGAAGATGAATCCGGTAATAATTTTAACACTATTGTTGGATCAAAATGCTGTTAAATTCAGGAAATTTCCTGCTTTTGCAAAAAATCTGGCTCTTGCGCCACCCTCTTGGTTTTAAAAAATTGGTTATGTTGTCTTAAAGATCATGATAAATACTGAAATATTTAACCACTGTAAGCACAGTTTTTTCCACGTAGCATGCGCTTCTTTAACGCACTACTAGTGTGTTGTTAATGTAATTGTTATGAAAAAATGGTAAGCTCGCGCGTAACAAAAATATATTCTTGGAATAAAGCAAAAATATACAAATTTGCTAACAATATTTTTGACTGAAAGTGTGGCTCCGGCAGAGATTTTCTCAAATCGGTAAAAGGATTAGGATCAAAACCCAAATCCGGAAATCCGCTAATTATTCAAGTGTGCATAATTCATTTTTTCAGTGTTTTATCTAGGTGACTATAATGCTAATTTGCACCCGCATTTGGCAATATTCTTGCCCCGCAGCCTTGTTTCTCCCATTGATAATAAATATATTACTACTGGTCCGACTCGCCATGGTTCCAGAAGCGCTACATCGTACCTGGGTCAATGCCATACTTTGTCGCTCAAGAGCGCTCTCATCAAGCACAAACGTTTCATATCGTTGTGTAAGCGGAAGAATGTCTGGTGGAAGTTGTTTCCTTGACACTTTTCTCACAACCGGTGCCGTCGCAGCACGACTTCTGTCTTTCGCCGATTGCAGTTTGGAACTACTGTCATTTGGTAAAGTAGTTGTATCGATGTAGAACGTTGTTGCTCCATCGCTCGATGTCGAGGTTTTGCTCGTTGGCAGTAACGATGTCACACTACGACTAATCGAATCGGCAGCTGCTGAGCTGTCAATCTGTTCGCCTGGACCATCAACAGCTATAACATTTGCTGAACAATTTAGTAATATGATAATTCAAAACGTTTATTATGGTGAAACAAGAAAAAGCGTATTTGTACAATGTACAATATTAATTTTAACCTCATACCTAATTCTTACATAACACAACAAAAATGCAATAATTCTACCAATGCGCACGCCATGAAGAGTGATTACAATGTATTAAATTTTACAGAGGGGGCGACTCCCTAGATTTTGACTCCACCGGCCGAGATTTATTCACGTGCTTTTCGAGCAATTATTTTTCAACTCAAATAACTCACATGTTTTTCTTTTTAGATTTGGCATTGTAGGTCATAGTTCTCCATTACGCTGTTATATACGTATTCTATCGTGTGTGCTGTTGTACTTAGTATAATATAATATGCAATATATATCCATATATGCCAATTCTTCGATGGCACGCCACACCCAATCGTACAGGAAAGTCGGGTAAATAACCACACAGCCCATCCAAGAGGCATGGGAATCCCCTGCTGTTGAACCGGGGAATGCAAAGTATGGGAAGCGGCTGCCTGAACCGAGAGTGCGACAATTATGGGGCAGGTGGCGGCCCCCCGTCCAAATAATTTTATATCGTACTAATTTCTTCATATTTATGGTGATATTTGTTCAAACTGTGAGCAATTTCGGTACCAGCCGTAAATTCAAGATTACATTTGCAACATTTATTTAAATTATAGCAACATTTTAGGGTAAAAAACGTGAGCCAAGTTTCAAAATCACGTTCCTGGTTGCTAGTCAATACCTGAACCGGGGGACGAATTATTAAGTGGCCTCTGGTTTGAATGAGGGGCAGCTTCCCACAAACAGGAGGCGACCAAGTATGGGTCCCCATCACCCCCCAGTAGGGACAAGCAAGATTTATGCCCGCATGAGAGAGATTCCATTTCGACAAAAAAGGACAATTTACGAGATTCCACAACATAAATTCTAACACAATGCATTACTCACAATAAGTAAAACCGAACTTTATACTCTTAAAAACGTTTGTCGTTAAGATGTCCAAAAAATTATAAAAACATACGTCTGCAACTACAGACAAAATGTGCCCAAAACATGTTTAAACTTCGTGTGATGCTCCTGGCTTGATTTAAGGTTCCACTTCAACTAGATCAGGTACTAGACCACCTCTTTAAAATAGACCTGCATAAATCTAAGTACCTGAAGCTTGCTTTCCACCAAGTGCTCTCAAGTTACCCTACGGTTAGAATCCCACGACGTGAATATACGTGTTTTATATTTTACACATGCAAGTGTACATCCAATGTTATAAGTATAGTTCTCAAGGTTGCTACGAGTTTCTGTCATCATCTACAATTTTGATGCCCGGATTTGACATAATGCAAAGACTGATTCCTATCTACGAATTAGAAGGCTAAAGAAAGTTGGCACAGAAATATCATTTAACCGCGTTTTACAGGGGATGGCGGGAAAGCAACCCCCTAACCCACCGCGTCGACCTTCCACACAGTCGAAACCTTAGATTTTGTCTGCCCATGAACCCCTGAAAATTTTTACCACGAATTTTACGGACAACTGTTTTTCAGCTCATATGTTTTGTGATTCTATTTAACTATATATCGTTCATTATAGCTTGTAAGTCTCCGTTATGCCGTTGTATATCTATTACACCATAGTTACTGCAGTTCAAAGTATATAATATGCAATATATAATGCGATTGCACCTAATGAAGTATTTTTCGGTATTTTGACCAAACGAACTCCCTTAAAATTCTTTTATATCTGCGATCACCAAATTAATGTGATGATAATGGCGGATTCAAGAAATACAAAATTAGCTCAAGCTACTACAACAATTTTAACCTACCGGCAACGACCTGCATGCCATTCATGCTTGCCGACAGGTCAATGAGTTCGGCTTCAGGACCCGCCAGTGGGGCAGCTTCAATAATTGCGGACTTGCTTCGACCGCAGCCAAAATCAGACCCGACAATAGCAGCGGAATCATCGGAGAAAACCGACGCTGTCGACATCAAACTGTTACTTTGTTCTGGATCATAATTAACTGCAAACGATTCAATTAGTTGAAAAAATTCATCGGAAGTTTCTTCACGCTTCGCAAAAAGATAAGCGTCTTGCGCTTCGAGTGATCGAATAATGTATTTACGGTTCAACTCTCGCCCACACTGCCAAGCCTAAACAATAGCAACGTGATGTTAATTATATTTTACTGACATCTAGATGCAAATGTAATCACAAAGCGATATTGCAAGGCAAGTATATATCCCAAGAAACAACAAATACATTAAACGTATGTGCCGAATTATGAATTTTGGAATAAATTTATTCTTAATAAGGTATAACACAAAATGATCGATTTGACGTATATTTTGAAACGTATACATCCAACGAAGCATTCAAGTTTGAAATTCCACAACACTATCTACAAATCTCGGCCAATGGAAAAAAAAATTATGCCTAAATATACTATAACTCGCCGTCGACAATTATTAGAGCATCAAAAAATCACAGAAAACGCCTAAACAAATGGTAATAATGCTAATAATACGCTGACAACTCCTACAAACGAAATATCTAGGTAGTCTTATTATTTCGCTAATTCATATCACGTGTTATATCACATAAAATTTTATTGCTTTATATTACATATTTTGGAACATAAAAATGGTCCTAATGGCCCGTATTCTTAAAATTATCCTCAGTTAAATTTTTCTCGCGTGTAATTTTTATCTTACCCTTATCCTTATTCCCAACTTTCAAATTCTTAAATAGTAGTGTGGATAAAGGATAATAAAAAATTACCCGGGAGTGTGTTTTCCTCGTGAGTAAAAATATTTACCCCAGTGTAAGCAAATTTAACCTACTATTTAAGTATTTAATTTTTATTTTATTTTATTATATTATTTTATTTTATTTAATTTTATTTTATTATACTTTTTACCCGCGTATAATTTATTTTACCTGCGGGTAACGTTTTTACCTACGTGTAACACGGCACTCTTGCCCTACCTGCAGGTAATTACCTCTTACCTGTCATTATGCCATACCTACAGGTAATAATTTTGATATGCGGGTAATTTTGCCATACCTGCAGGTAATTTTGTCCTACCCGCAGGTAATTTTTTTACCTGCGAGGAATTTTGTCCCACCTGCAGACAATTTTGTCTGGAGGAGGTACGCTATCCAGCACCCTACAAAATAGCTAAAATTAGTTATATTGGGTAATTTTGGGTCATTAAACACCATTCGAATTAAATTCGAATTTTCATATTGGGTCCACAGATAAACCAGCATGCCTTCTTAGATTTCAACCTGGCAGTATAGAAAGGACTGCGAGAACCTTAGTTTCAAATGTCAGATAATATGGTGGGTAAAGAGTAACTTTCACGCGCGCGTAGCTTAGGTTCGATTCGATTCTCTCTCCGGGCTTTTTAGTTTCTTTTCGAAATTACGTTTTCATAATTTCCCTTTGATCCTTCCAATGCAATTGCAGTGGTTATTTTGTACACCAGTAGTTTAGCAATAACTTACAATTTCTATTACAGGAGACTCATAACCAGAATCAGCGGCGCGTACAGCCCAATCCATAAATTTGTAACGTACGGCCGAGTATCGCTGCCCCTTCTCCCCACATATTTATTCGGATATTTATTCAATTCCGTGTTTCCTACATCCAATAAGGATTGAGGATGATCCTGATAATTACTAATGTCCATACTTAACAATAATGCACCAAAAATATATAGACTGCGCAGCTAGTGGGTAGGCTAAGTGCGTACTCGTATACTAAAAGATAAAAAATAAAGCCCTACTCGAATTTTAGAATCCTATAAATATTACTCCTACCTGCGAGTAAAAAACCCCACCGACAAGTAAATGTAATTATCGTGGGTAATGCAAATTTACTCGCATGTAAAAAAGAATTAATCTCAAGTAAAAAAATTGCTCGCAGATAAATATAAACGGGGTAGATACAGATACAGAGATATTACTGGGCTAGATAAGTATGCGGGACATCTAGAGAAATGTCCATTGCATCAGCCCGTTATCTATTATGAATACTAATAAATCAGCTTGATTTGAAGAATACCTGTATAAACAGAGTTTAGAGAGTTATTGCGCTCAAGCAGAGAGTGGTGATAAATAGATGGTGCCCATTACATCACCCAGTCATTAACACACACAGTAAGACTTTACCTGATTTAAGGCTACCTGTGAAGCGTAGATCGTCTTTTGATCATTGATCCGGACATTTGAGCCTACCTGTGCTTATAACAAACTTACATAGTTCCTTGATACTGCTGTCTTTTAAGATTTATATCCTAATATCTTCATCACCTAAGATGTCCCTTCTACTGTCTATATACTTGGAGCATTTGCATAGAAAATGCTCAGAGGTTTCATCTACCCCACATTCATTACACTATTTAGTATCTATGATAAATGATAATTAAGCCAGCTATGTCCTATAATTGCTTGAACACATTGTCTTAGTTTATCCTTTGTGAGACCTATGAGAAATTTGCTCTTATTGCTGTTTGGTGTGCTTATAATACTCTTTGTCTGTTTACATGCTGATTCAAGTCTTTATGTAATGAATTTCCTGTATAGCCAGGATTTAATCATTGTGGTTATCTCTTTTCTAGCAACCGGTAATATAGGTTCCGGGCCTTGTGGTAGTTTACTGGATCCTTTGCGAGCTAGCTCGTCCGTTACTTCTTTGCCTTCAATGTAACTGTGACCTGGTACAAAAATGAGCATCACATTATTTCTCTCTGATAGCTCTGCGATATTATTCCTACATTCTAAGACTAACGCCGATTTTATTTCATGTGATGAGAGTGCTTTAAGAGCTGGTTGGCTGTCTGAGAATATTCGTACTTTCTTATTATACACACCACTAGCTGATATGCTGTCTACACACATTTTAATTGCATACACTTTTGCTTGAAAGACTGTGCAGTACTCCCCCAATGAGTAATAATATCTAACATGTCCTTCTGGACCACCTGCTCCAGTTAAATTCTTTCTTTGATGCTTGACGAGGGATCCATCTGTATAGCAGATTATTTTTCCCGCCGACTGTCGACTGAGGCTTTCCGTTTCATCTATCCAACTATTACGATTTGGAAAAACTGTCTGCCAAGTGATAACCCCGATAGTCTCGAAGGCATATAATAACAGCGGAAGTTCAGCGCAGGTATTTCCTTCCTTATGTAGTCAAAGTCGGTGTGGTAACCTTTGACTCCGGTGATTATCTCTCGACTTATATATTGAATTCTATGGATTTCTTTTATGCCTTCCTCCATTACTGACAAGTCCATAGGAAGAATATTCAACAATACCTCCATACCCAGTGTGGGCGTCGACTTCATTGCGCCTGTTATCATGATGCAAGCTAACCTTGAAATTTTGCTAATGTTTTTTTGCATAAGACTTACATCTCATTTTGTGCCATACACCACGGCGCCGTAACACACTGCTGGAAGTACAACAGCTCTATAGATATACTGCATTGTTTTTGGTCTAGCTCCCCAAGTCTTTCCAAAAATCACTCTGCATGCCATGAGTGTATTCACTCCTTTTTGATTACTAAATCAATGTGATCCTTCCATAATAGTTTATTATCAATTACGACTCCCAGGTATTTGACTGTATTCGTTATTTTTAAGACCTCATTAGATAACTTTAGATTTACATTTGTTGCTACAGTTCTGCTTCGAGATAGAATTAATACTGTGATTTTACTTGCGTTTACCGTTAGGCCTCGATCAGTGCTCCATTTTTCTAATAAGTCTAGTTTTCTTTGAATCCTTCTTATGTTAACATCCATATCTTTGCTACTAGAGGCAATTGCAACATCATCAGAGTATGCTTGTGCATACACATTTGCCGTATTTAGTTTTCGTAATAAATCATCAATTATCATTGTCCATAAGAGCGGTGGTAGCACTCCTCCTTGCGGACTACCTCGACTGATTTGAAATCTTACAGCTGTGTTACCTAATCTTGCAGTGGCCCATCGTACGCCAACCAAGTTATTCAACCATTTAGAAATAGTTGAATTTAATCCAAAGTTAGTGAATGCACGCCTGAAAGCATCTTGTGTAGTGCTGTCAAAGGCTCCACCTATAT
>JASANE010000452.1:0-13458 GCA_030248225.1 Trileptium ribeirensis | reverse complement strand
CCAATATTTGGTGTGTCGTTCCCTGTGCTGTGAAAATTAGTATATTGTGGCAGCAAAATAATCAAAATATAGCGTTTATCAATTTAGTTGTCCGCAGCGGGCAAGAATGGGTGGATAGGTTTTCGATGTTGCCAAGTGCCAAAAAAGCATGTGTATTTCTGAGATATGCATCAAATGACTAGGGCCCTACAGCGTTAAAACTGACCCTTAAATCATATTCTATTCAACGGTGTGCTTTATAAATTTCTAAACTTGTCTATTTGGCCAATGGAGAAATAAATACATGGCCCTGTGGTTTTCATATGGGCTGAAGTTGTGTGCTGCGTGGCTCTCAAATAATTGATGTTGTGCTATTTCTATCATGAAACTTTGAAAGTGGTTCGAAAACAGTTAGGAGCCTTGAAAGTTGAAAGTAACTTTATATTCTACTCATTTTTCCATTTACTAGTACAGGTCCCGGATTCAAGATGTGTCAGCTGCAAGGCGGAACAGAGAGTTTAAGGATCCCTTATGTAATCGTTCTTATCTTCTGTTCTATCATTTTCATTTTAATCCAAATGTTGTGTCTTTCTTCAACGCTGACGCTATAGTAAGAATGTGATAAGCCTAAAATTCAAGAACCACAAATCTTCGGATTGATTAAAATTTAAAAATATGCTATCTAAAATGTAACTGATTAGCTATATATTTTATACCAAGAACCGTATCAGCATCGCCAATTTCTTGTGGTATAACTTTGCAGGCGACAAGACCGCCTGTAACCACCTGCGACCGAAGGCACGCTTGGTTTTCAAATAACAATCTGTACAGCGCGGGGTCACAGTTGAGGTCGCCCAGAATGGACATTATTCTGAAAACAAAATTTTTTCATAACAAATAAAACTAGCATTTCAAAATTGGATATAAACATGTTACTTCAGACTTATCTCGTCATACTAATAAGCTACAGACAACGGGAATTTAGGGGATTCAGGGTGTATATGAGTTAACGTGATAAACATTAGTTTTGAAAATATCTCGGTATTTGTTTAATGGTACCTGTTCAGGCTTGACGGCTTTATGTGTGGAATTGAGCCATAAAGTCTCTAAACATACATGCATGAAATCCGAAGTTCCAGGGGGTGATAGCGGGTACTCTTTCAAGTGGTGGTCAGCCGTTGGTAGGGGAGGTCGTAGGACGGGGCAAATATTCGAAATTTTTGTAACTCAAATTGTTTTCTAATTTCTGTCAATTTTCACCCGATTTTTGCCAATCCCCCAACTTTTCGCTTTCACCTTTATTTCTCACTAAATTTTCCGAGCGCTTTTGGGAGGGGGGTGAAGTTGGGTGGGGGTACCTGCTATGGCGGATCGGCGGTCACTCTGAGGGGGGTGCGAACGTGAGGGGGATATCCACCCCCGCATGACCATGTATGTTCTTAAAGCCCGGCTTCTCCAATCTACCAAAAATTCCGAACTGGGATTACCAAAATTACATGTATGGTATATAATTCACCCAGTTAATCTCTGAGATCATAGCCTACAATAACCATCAGAAAATGTCTAACATGTATATATATATATATAATTTCTGACTATAATAATGGATAAGAGATTTTTGCACCCAGATGGAAAATTTTGTGGATGTTTTAACCAAAGAAAAATAAAAACGAAATAAAGACAAAATCGCGTATTGTTTACGACAGGGATTTGGTAATTTTCAGCCGCGCGGAAACGTACCTAGATGGCATGAGCTGGGGGAAGCCAAAATTTGCTTGGGGGGTGGGCTTGGAAACGTGAGGAAGCTGAAATATCGTTGGGCGTCCCAATGCCTCTAAAACCATGTGGGGTAGCCAGCTAGATAAATTATATACATGAAGTTCGAAGGTATTTGTATAACCGAAACAAGATTGTACATGTATGTATTATAGCATTCCATCGACCTCTGTAGCAAAAATACAGGATCTTTTTGTGTTAAACTAGACGCTGGAGTACCACTATTGTACACTATCGCACTATTGAATAGGTATATATGCTAAATGTTGTCAGCTAGTATAATCCATATTATAAACGTGTTGCTTTACTAACTGAAATGTGAGATGTGAGACTGAACAAAAATGGTAAAATAGCGTTGTTGAGGCCGTGATTTGAAGATCCACAAATAATTGTTACTCTAAAAAGTTTTGTTTTGCAACTGTGTGTTTACAGCTC
The DNA here is from genome assembly GCA_030248225.1 of Trileptium ribeirensis. NCBI lineage: Eukaryota > Metazoa > Nematoda > Enoplea > Enoplida > Thoracostomopsidae > Trileptium > Trileptium ribeirensis. Next base: position 11,268 of record JASANE010000452.1, on the reverse strand, counting down.
AGTGTACTTCTGTAAAATCAATGGGATTATTAGCTGCAACGCGTGTGGGAATAAATAGTAATAACGTACTTGTCATAACTAATCACCGTCATTGCTGCTGGAGCTTACTGTCGGTAGATTAATTTTTATCCCCAGCCATGCATCGCTTCTATTTTCTTTTATCAGTTAGACCGGCTCGCCGTAATATGCAAATTGCATTGCCGTAATAGCCGGTTGCATTGCTAGATGGGCTTAATGAGTTATCTGGACTACTACTTACACTTTGCAAATCTATTGATATAAAAATTGGATTGCATTCAACTTCGAATTTATCTTACACAATAGGACAAGTACATTTCTGATAAGTGTGCTAGAGGTGAGAATTAGTCAGATTTTCATGCTCGGCCCGCAGTGAACCGTGACAGATATTAGGACCGGCTCATTCTATAGCCCAGCTGAACCTAACCGAGGACCTTAATTCTCACCTAGCATGTATATTGAATCCGAAGGAGCTTTGAGTATCGCTATTATACCTTACAGATTAGGTTGTGGTGTTGTTGGCTTACCGATCCATAGGACTCGATGCACGACACTGATGCGAATGCTCGATGTTACGAATACATCGCCAGTAGCCGTAGAAGTACGGGCACGTTTTGTGAGCGAGCTGAGCTATCCGTACAAGGCGAGTTTCGCTGCGAAGTGCTTTCATGAACGTATTCATTGTGCTCTGAAAGAACAAACAAACAAATAACACTCCATTCCATTCCGTTTCTAGTAGATCTACGAAGACGACTATGAGAGCTTGGGTGTTGTCCACTCACTGGGCAGACATTAGAGTTATTCCGATCACCGTGTTCCTGTTCCTGGAGCAACCAATGGACGAAGGAACGTAGCCTGTGCTCCACGCCAGGCAGGTTGTCTCTTTCGTCTGACCTCATCGTGCAATTGTTTGTTTGAGAGTTTTAATTTATTTGTTTTTTCAGAAATCGTGCTTTTCCACTTGTTCAACCGTGGTGGATAAAATCTATACGCTTGAAGCGACTTATTGCATTTGTAAATGCATGTTAAGACCTAGTTTTGTCTCTAATTTTTGCTGTTGTATTCAACATATAGGTTTGTTTAGCTTATGGGTCTGTCCGCGGGTTAATATCCTGGAAACAGAAGTCGTTTGTTGTTAAAAAGTAATCACTATTTGTGTCATAGGTCTGTCTGCAACTGTTTCAAAACTCGGTTAATTTAGCAACATGCAAAGGCATGTTTTTTGAATGAAGACAGATGTGAGCTCGTATATTATCCAATTATGTTATAATTTTGTCGCTCAAAACTACATTTTCCCTAGCGTTTTTCGATAACCTTACCTTTCCAGCAAACACCTCTAACTAGCTATGAACCTATGAAATAACTAACCTTTTTGTCAACCGTGTCCGGCTTGAGACAAGGCAGTGTTAACGATGTATTGCAAACAGGTTGTTGCTTTTGATTTTCGAACGATTTTGAGGCTAGACTGTCTTCATTTGTATATTCAACGGTAGTTGTAGCTATAGCCGATGGTGTTGTCGCTGGTGCAATATCGACGGATGCATCCAGCTTGGCGGTCGCTTTGATTTTGTTCACGCTTTCCCCGGTGCCGTTGTTTTCAAGCAAAAACGTTGAATGCTTCCGCGGTTGGTGAAATCGTCGTCGTGCATTAGATTTGCGGCGACGTAGTCGACGACGACGGCGGCTAACTTAAAACAGTGCTTTCATCAAACATTTTGCATGAATTTATATAGTTTGTGAAATAGATGTGCATTGATTTTGCAAAGACGGCGACGCGGGTTTAAAACGAACGAATACGAACTGTTTCACAACGTATTTATACAAACATTTGTTTTAATTTAAACGGCTGGTGTGAAATTGACATCCATTGACAGCGTTGGCTAACTGAAGGCACGAACCCGTACTCGAATTTTCATGTAACACGTAGCACTAGCTAGATGCTGCGTTGAGGCCGTTGGATTGATAACATCACTTAATTTTTTATATCTGACGTTCATCAAAATAAAGCTAGATGGGCAGGTCAATAGTTTCATTATAAACTTAGTGAGAAACAAATTTTGAACAATTGAAGCTTCATGGGCATTAAATTTTGTGGAGCCGTGCAGCAGCCATACTGGAATTTGCTTTGAATACGGTTTTCACTCTCTAATTTTGTTATAAAGTATGGAGCCGTTGAAACGTAAACTGGATACTTATGCCGTCATAGCACGCCAACATTGTAAATAAATATCCTAAATCAAACCAATTATTTTCAAGCCATAAAGATAATAGCAAATTTTATACTAAATTTGACAAAAAGCAAGAGCTGCAGACTCTTTTTCCTATTGGTGAGGATGTTGTGGCAGCAGTATATTTTGTAAGCTTCTACCGAAGTGTTTTGTGGTCCATGAAAATATGATGCAGATTGTAAAAACCAATCCCTAGTTATTAATGTCCGTAACTTAATCTGTTGGTGATTTTAAGTCATTATTGTCTCATTAAACAATATTGTGCCGTACTGCAGGTGTCATTATTTATGCAATTGTCACCATAACAATTTGAACCTACTAAATCTTACCAGGTTCCCGACGATAATGCAACAATGTGAACTTAATTTGTTCCGGAGCCGGAAAAGGGCAGTTGTTCAACTGCCTGCTTGCACAGGCGAATGGTTTTACTTGCATGATGTGCCGATCTATGGTTCCCTCCAATTGTAAAAAAATTGGCATTGCCGCCAATGTTTTCCTAAGTTATAATATATAAAACTGGCGTTTTATTACTGTATATCACAGTTAGGTAACAGGATAATCTATCTTATGACAAAAATGGAAAAATTTATACAATTATACTGATAAACGACATTTTGCTGTTTCGACAATTTTCTATCTTTTGGTACCTATTATCTACGAGTGATTGCCTGTCGTCGATAGGTATTTTCACATGAAATCCCGCAAAGCTTTCAATTCGGCCATCCACGTTAATATTTCTTATAAAGCTGAAAAGGGATCATAATACTATTGCTGAAAAAATGTCTGCATACGTCCAACGGTAACAATGCAGTATGATTGATCTCAGTCATTCAGTTCCGTAGTTGGCAAATATTTTCTCTCACAAACGTAATTACTGATAGCATGCCTGCATAGCGGAAGGGTGCTCCCAGCACTCTAGCGTACAGCATTTTGGTGAGACGTGGTTTTCAGCATTATTCCCTCATTTCTGACGGGTGGGTCAAAATTCAGTAACCCGTCCATGACTAGGTGGGTAGTGGGGGTAACTCGAAACTCCTCATTTTACTGGGCCATTTATTGGAGTCTCCGGTTTTGAAGAACGTCGGTTGAACCGATGACCATAGTTCAACCGGCCATCCCCTTCAAACCTATGGGTCCGAGTGCGCTCCATCAAAACCGAGTTATCTGAGCCACCAACCCACAAAACATGGGGATTAGTGAACTTTGGCCGCCTTCAGAAATGAAGTCTAATGCCGAAAACTCCCAGGTCATCTAGCCCGGGTTTAAAGTAAAGCGCTGATAACTATCATACGCACTCTTATGAATAGAGATGACAAAAAATTTGTTCTCATTGAATTAAATTCGGCTTGAAAAAATAGTTCAACACAGCCACAGCTCTCTAGTAAGGGGTATTACTCCCAAATATGTCTTTATCTTTATGTAAACTGACGGACGTGTAAGCGCTGAATTAATAGCTATTGCTATAAAGTATTGTTATTTTACATGCGACCTACAAATTAGCAAAGAAAGTATGATAAAACGCGTCATCTCAAGAAATTTTAGCACTCATATATTTTCATATATATACCATATTTTATTTTAAATAAATTTATTCTATACGTTACAGCAGCAATACCTCGGGGCGACTGGTTGCTTCGGTACTGTTGCTTTTCGCGGAGGAGACGAGCTCTCTTAACGCTTCCCAGTTCGATTGTCACATATTTTGTCGGTTGTGGTGACTCTTTTTCGTTGTCAAACCGCCCGGACGCCTCGTCGATCGATGTCTCAAATGACGTGTTGATTTGATTTTGCAGTGGCCGTCGAGAGTTGCTGTTTGACAGTTGTCGTGGCGATTTGATGATTTCGAACGGAGTGTTCTGGTTGATCCTGTCTGAAAGAGGCCGCCTTTGACTTGATGAAGGTGATGATCTGTGATTGCTACTGGGACGGAACTTAATTGGATCAAACGGAGCTGGTTCATTTGAAGGTGGGTCTGGTCTACTGTTGGAATAGTTTGTCTCACGATTTTTAACGGCTGGCGAAGCATTCGATAGATCAGATGGTTGGAATATCAAATTGATTGGCTTACTGTCATTGTTGTGCGGAGATGATCTTCGACGGTTTTGATTTTGTTGCAATCTAATCGGCGTGGCTTGAATATCGGTGGAACTTGCTGTTGGCTGGATTCGATAAACATATCTGGCTGTTGTGGTATGGTTTGATTGAGCTGCTGCCCTGTGTCGGTTTGAATCATTTCCCGAGCTGCTGCTGGTGTCGTGGTTGGCGTTTGTGAGAAGTAGCCGTTGGCGGAATCGACGTGATTTCTCCAGATGCCGAGAGAGTGCCCGCGATAGCTTCTCGTTGAATGCCTGGGTTTCGACATCAAGTATCTCTGGATTCGCCGGAGAAAATGATGCTTGTTCAGAGCTCGATAAAGGTGGTTTCTTCGTGGTACGCACTTGACGTTTTTCCGAGCGCTGTCTTTGCAGTAACGGTAGGGGTTGGTCGAGCGGTATTTTCGCCGGCATTTGTTGAGTCCGTCTTATGGTGCTGCTGTCTCGGTGTTGCGGGTGTGTAGTTTTTCGTTCGTACTCATTTAACCGCGCTGCTGGTCTGCGATTCCATTGTGGCATATGCAATATGTCCTTTGTCCAATGTTCATTCCATAATGGTTGCCAGGATGATCGTTTTTGTAACTGCTGTGATAGTCGTGAGATGGCTTGTTGTAGTTTGTTATCATTGTCATTTCCAGTGTTGTCACTATTGTCGCATTGGTTCCGTTTTGACGCTACGTTAACGATGTCCTGAAAGTATTCGACAACCTCGAGTGACGCAGGATCTTGTTGGAGACATACGTGCCGTAGCGATACTTCCATGCATTGCCCGTAACGATAGAGTGTCCGAACGAGATGACACATGTTGGGATCGATACCGCGCAGGAGTAGATTGATGAATGATCCTTAAAAGTGTTTAAATGATTATTTTTACACATCTTTCTGTAATCCAGTCCAGATATGTTCAGTCGGAATATGAGACAATTATATTATAAAATGTTTTTAAACGTTTTCTATCATCAGTAATCTGTAAGAAAATTTGGTTTGCCTGCACCATGGATATGCTGTAGTCAAATTTGCGTGCTGAATCGTTTAAAATAGTTCGTTCGCAATTGTGCTATCCGTGGTCACTGTTTTTAACAAGAAAAGCGGATCCATGGTGCATGAAAGAGATTTGAGTACGTATACTGTTTCCGCAGTTTTGCACATTTGTCGACGTTCATCAAATGATATGCTAAATCGGACAGCTGTGAACTTGGTCTGTGAGTTTATAAATATATATGTACGATGAAAAAATCCTATGTATGGTTTGCATTAAGTAGTACGCGAACGCTGTCAGTAAATTATGACGCTGACATATAATAACATTGTTTCCACATCGAAAATTGCGATCTCTTACTTACATGACGGAAAATCGTGATTTATGTGCTGTCATCAGGTTTAAGACAGTGAACGGATTTGCAAAATAAACAATCTGTGTACACTCCAGAAATTTATTCGCGCATAATGAGCTTGAATATGACTGTAAACTTTAAAGGCTACCGCTAGCCCAAGGAAAATGTAAAATGTATCAAATCCTCTGGTAGTCAAGGTGACACTGATTAGAATAATATTACTGCGATATATATAAATGCTTTCCTAGCGTGACATTAAATTTATGCATGTGGGTACCATATAATGATTATCCACATATGATTACCCCCATATGCATGTGGGTACCATTTTGAACCACACAAGTGTTTAACTTTATGTTTATATAAAAACTTTTTTTCTGAAAATGCTTTATGTCACACTAGTTTGTGCTGAAACAGTCTTGGGAAAATCTCATTGTGTTTGTGAGTTCTTGCTCCCTGGTCTACTTACCGAGTGACAGGACGGTATTAACACGACTAAAAGAAGCGACGCAGTTGCGAAAAAGCGTTCTTTGAACGCTTTGACGCAAGCATCGTTCGTGACGTTTGACTGCAGCGTACAAAGGTGCATTGCACTCAAGGCCGTAGACAAAGTGAACGAAATACGATAGCGTCGCGGTGCTGACCGTTGGGCTCCTGGAGCAATTCTCCGCTTTGTTGTTGATGTCCGAAGACAACGTCCGGTCAGCTGAGGGAAACAAGTCAGTAAGAACCGGGTCATCCAATACACTGGTTTCTGCTTGTTCCATACACTCGACTGCACGAAGAAGTCTAGGACATGCCTGAAATTTAATACTGATACGATCATGCGACATTGCCAAACACCTGAGGTTCATTTGTTCTTATATCAAACACTTAACTGTCAGCAGCTCTTAATACTAACACGACATTTTTCGGCATCGTTTCTAATTTGCCGAGACGTCGCAGTGCTCAGCAAAATCACCAATGTTCAGTCGGGTTTTCCACGCATTATTCCGTTAGTGTAATAAAATTTAATCTTTAATATAAAACAATGATGTCTTCAACAATGTTGGATAATCTTTAACATGCATATAGTGGTCCGTTTTACAAGTTACTGCGATTTCGGCATAGGCAGGACACTATATTAATGTGCGACTCATTTTGCGGTACGTATTATATAAATGCTTAATTTTCCACGAACACTAATAAACCTACAAAGCGTCGTCGGAAATTATCGCCAATTCTATAATAGCGGACCTTAGCTATTTATTTACAAGTGGAACGGAACTACAGTTGTTCCATGCGATGTAGCTATGAACGGGTACGTACTGAACTTGTTATTAAGACACTTGATCATCGCTGTTGCTCCCTGACACGCTTGTTTATCTAAGTACCGGAAGAGATACGATGCACGCCTTGTCGGTTTTCCTGAAGCCTACTGGATTGCTACTTAATAGTTAGCTAACTTTCCATTAATTTATAGCATATGATACCAAGAACATTTGGACGACTCATTTCCACTGGGCTACTAAAATGGGTTGGCTGATCCAAAAGAAACTAGATAAATATCCGAATGCCGATATTATCTTATCTATCAGTTACGAGGAACGTTAAACGGACTATAAATGCCAACGACGAACAATATGTATTGATTTTTGGTCTACTATTCCCAATATATATATAATTGGATAACTATTAACTCAACGGCGATAAAAGTGAGTCTATTTAGTATGACAATATATAATACAAAATGCCTAGGTCGGCCTCGGCAAATTCCCAGCTAACGCAAAAATTGTTGGACTTGAATATATTTTTTGAATAAAAGGAGAAACAAAACAGAAAAAAACTAGCAAAGCCAGAAACAGAATCTTCATGCCTAGCAGCTATGTAACAAATTGTCACAGCGTAATGTCAAGTAGTGGAGATGATGTGTTGCAGGGGTGAAAGTTTTTAAATTCCGCCTATGTGTGTGATCGGTGATAACTCGGGAACCTCGCGACTTAATCAATGTTCATGATCTTGGGCTTATACGAATCAGGTCCATTTACCGAGTACATCCCCGACCATTTTTTATAAATAGAGGCCTGCGTCCGGGCTCAGAAATCAAAATGAGGGTTTTACACCGTTCTAGTATATACCCTTCACGGAAGCAAGGTTATTTTTATTTTAACTTTCAAATTTTTACTCTATTTGGTGTTATTTCATAGTAAAATGATACGTGTTAATGCTTATTTTTTGTTTTTCGGTTAAGGCTCCGGTTCTAAAACTATGAGGTTTGAGGTACGGCACCCTCGTGGTTCCTCGACAAAAATTTGAAAATTTGTTCTCACGTATATACTGGGCGGCTGAAAAGTTTCACGGGGGGGTCAGGCATGGGAAACTCATTCACCGAAGCAATTTTATTTTTACCTCAACGTTCAAATATATTTCTTTCGTTGGTTTTAGTTCATAACAAAATGATAAATGCCGATGCCTCTTTTAAGGCTCCGGTTCTGGAGTTATGGAGTTTGAGGTATGGTACCCTCGTGATTCCTCGACCCAAAATTCGAAAATTTGTTCTGACATCATGGGCAGCTGAAAAGTTTCAGTTGGGGTTTTCGGGCAGGGAAAAGTCATTGCCGGTGGTGGTTTTGCTCTGCGACGCATGGTTCCATGGGTGCGGGGTTATGGCGCCTTCTTGTTCCTCGACCTAAAATTCCTAATTTTATTGTGACGTCCTATGAGGCTTATACCTTGCACTTGGGGGTTTTCGGGCATGGAAAGCTTATTGCGGTATTAGTTTTGTTAGAACTTGTGCGGTATTGTGTGATATCCACATATAACATACCGACGTATGGTATCGAAACCTGACAACGTTATAGCGGAAAATCGATCAGAAACTCTTTTGGATCTTCGGCATCGCAAACTTCTGCTTGGACATAGCCAAAAGTTGTAAAAGGCACAACTAGATACAATATCATTGCGGCAAAACAGCATACATAGTCGGTTTTGTTTCTTTTCGATAAGACTGTCGATTGTTACAGAAATTTTGTGTTTTCTCGAATTTAGTACGCTAAAGCAGTAGTTAAGAATATTGCCATTATTGGCAATGACGACAAGCGTTGTAGTCGCGGTTCTAATTCGAAACTTACAAAGCTACGAAAATTGTGCGACCGCTGTATTCGACCAATGTACAAATTGTGTAGGTCGTCTTCGCTTGCAAGCGATTTGAGGCAGTTGATCGCTGAGTTACGTCGTGGGTCGAAGTCGCAACCATGATAGCTTGTCGTCGTAAATGGTAGGCTTTGTTCGCCTGGTGACGCTGAAATGCAACTGAGCAAGTGTCTGTTGTCTGTGTAAAAGGTAAAAGTAATAATTGCAACCGGTGGTTGACCAAGATCAGTTCAATGCTGTTGACGTTTGGACAGTACTGCAACCTTGGGCCAAATACTGTCACTCCTTAACAACCTTGTTTGTAATATCCGAATCTAAGATATTTGGACGTTATATTTACGGCTTATGCTGGTTATTTGTTCACGGAACCACTTGATAGTGTGATATCTACCACGGGTAAGCCACCTAAGGTCAAAGCATAGCTGTGCGCGGGGACGAGTACCCGCGGGCCGGGTACGGGCTCAAATGTTGCGGGTACCCGCAGCGGACACATTTTCACATGCCTAACCGCTGTTTTAAAATACGTGTGTTGTGTTATATTCCAACATGTAGGCCTGGTGTCGTGCCATGTTTGTTTCCCTGCCACAGGGATGTCACCACCCTAGGATGTCCTGTTTCATCCTCTGCCATATTTATTCCTTCCTAAGATGTCATATGTCTTAGCTCTTCATGACACTACTTTCTAAGTTATGAGGCATGAAATTACATCAGTTACTTGGTGTATAATGTTCTAAGCTTCCAAGCTGTCTAAATATTTCATTGAAATCTCACATTCATTAAGAATTTGCACATTTTATTTATATAATGTAATATATTTCAATCAATGCATCATGTCTGTTGTCTCGTACCCTTGTGTTCATCTTTGACTTTCCAAAGCGTCAAACTTCTTTCTTGCTGACAACGTACACCATCTGGTCCCTAAGTAACCATGGTGCTGGTTAAAAATTAATCTGCGGCATATAACTAGTTTGACAAAGAGTTCATAACAAAAATTTATAGAAATGCGTGACACTCGGCCATAATCGTGTATTTCCCGCCAAGAATAGCAGAGAGGTAACCCCACAAGCTTCTTTGGAAGTATCGGCCACCCACTTCCCCAACTTTTTCGACCTAACACTCATCAGGTCACTAATAACCAATGGGATTATAGCAGGACCTGGGGTATGTACCGCCTGGAATCATTGGTGGAGTAGGCTGCGAAACCACCACATCACCGTTTAACATGAAGTATATATATACATCAGTATGCCGCAGGGAATAACCGGAACCGGAACCAGCAACCGGAACCGTCCATTTAAACCGGATTCGGAACCGGAACCTGGTCTTCGAAATTTATATATAGTAAAACAGATGACGGAAGAAATTAAGGTATAGTGGATTTAAAATGCATTAAAAATAACTTTTACATTAAACTTAATGGTATTATTGCCTTTCTGAAACTTTAAAGAGACTGAGGAAGTTAATAATGTTTATTTATCGATCAAATATGTCGGTTTTTGGACATTCAGAGCAAAAAATGTCTTCCACTATACACCATTGCGTATACTGCGTCAAATCGAATGTGCTTACAAAGCTTGGAGCGTAGAATACACACTTTCGCTCTGTCTCCAGTCGCCTACCCTTACTACACATATGTTTGTTGCATGTTCTTCTGTAGGAAACTTAAAATTATTGGTTTATATGATTCTAAGAGAAAATAATAGATAGAAGGTACTTTTCTGATCAGTGGTCAGAGACACTGTTTAGGCTAGCGTTGGACAAACACTGCCCGTCAGTTAGATCATAATGATGATAACTTTCTAATCAGAATGTTATAAATGAGACACACTGTGATGCTGCTCGCACAGTTTCAATAAATACAGTTCATTACCAAGAAAGCAGTTTCTAGCTGCGTTGCAGATAACGTTAGTTTACTTCAATTTCGACTGATTTACCAAGTTTACGAGCGCACTGGCGGGTGCTTGACGCAATTTATGTTAGCCAAGCATACCCTAAGTACTTCTGCGTAAGCCATACTCTGTTACCGAGTTGGACCGGTTTAATTCAAACGTATCCCAAAGACTTCTGGATGTGTAAAATAGCTGCTACAAGCATCGACCTGGCTTTGATTTAACAAACTCCTGCAGGTTATTATTAAACATTCCTACTCAAATTATGTGCCCTACTTACGTTTCACACGGCAAATTGGTTAGTTAATTTTTTCTTTTGCTTGGTTGTATTGGAGCTTGATCATTGTGTAATATATATTACATATGTTTGGTTTACAGGATGAAGCAAAAATTTCAAACAAAATTTTTAAACCGGAATTCCGGTTCCGGTATGGTTTTTGCCCTTTGCCGGAACCGCAACCGGAATACGATTTTCGCCGGAACCGGAATTCCGGTTACTCCCTGGTATGCCGAAGTGTCTAGTCTTCTATAAATTTTTATTATGAACTCTTTGCTTAATGAATAAACCCAGTTG
>JASANE010000451.1:0-12210 GCA_030248225.1 Trileptium ribeirensis | reverse complement strand
ATGTCTTAGCTCAGTTACGTACTGGTTTTGAGTTAAAGGAAAACAGTAGACGGCCGAGGCCGGGATCATGTTTCTGCCCTGGCAGGTCGCCTACTGTTGAAAATATAATTTTAAATGCAAACCTAATAGGTGGCCTCTCAGAGACCGTTTCATGTGCTAACAATGATGAAATTTGGTGTCCCAATTGGACAAGACAAGTGCTGAGCGGACCTGTGGAGATGAGCAGTCTCGGTTTTCAGTGAAATGGTTAGAATTAGATCCCGCGAAGGTATAGAGTACCAAAAATTGGGGGTTTTGGTTCATTTGATTATGCTTTTAAGCCTTGAAAATTTTGTGTTTAGACGCCTAGTTAGGGGTCCAAAAGTACTTAGGGGCAAGGAATAGCGTAATCCGAATGCGTAATTTTGGAGCCTTGGCGCGCCCAATGATGATGTCATAACCCTATTATACATGAAGTGTGATTGAGATCTTAAATTTTTAAATTTAAAACACCCCTTATAAGACGATGTTTCTTGCGGGCTCTGTCAATTTCACTTCACTTTTAAATATCCAGAAAGATCTAGAGTATGGTATATACGACAAGTTATATTCCTTCTGCATGCCAGGACAGGCCCCTATCACTGCAAAAGTTTCGGTCTAAGTTTTATAATCATTCCGTCTAGGGTCCCGACCTATCGTAACACGCAGCACAAAATACATTATATAATATACCAATACTGTCTACAATAGTATTATTATACCGCTATGGATGCGCACAGGGAGCGCTAAATCCGTGAATCCTAAGTGCGCACCCGTTCCCCTAGCACATTTTTATATAAGCAATACGTAATTTCACTATGCACATCCATTTTGAGTCGACCGGATACCTGCAAGTTAAGTTGGCCAGTTAGTTTCTTCCCTTGCGAAAAAATCATCTCCAGCATGTTGGGCGGGTGGAACGTGATCATCGTAATAACTACTAATAAGTGTATAAAAGGCAATATATCATTTATTCACAACAAATATAAATCGCACAGCATTCGGATCACACTCCACCAGTATCCGGTCACTCTCGAGGTTGAAATTTATCCCCCCTTTTTATTATTGTGGATATCAGTAAATTTAGTAGAAAAACTCGGGCTGTTACACTAGGACAGCAATATGCCGTCTTTGTTCGAGTAAACTTAACCTGGGCCCATTGACTATCATATTTTGTAATAGCCGATAGCGAAGCACAAACAGTTGTTACGAAATAAATGCGGAAATTTCATCGGATTCTGATTTGTATTTGTCTGTGTTAGCGAACAAATTTAACGTAATACTGACATCACAAATCAATCTCTCCTGAAGCTTTGGTTACCATGTTCGCGAACAAATCCAGCGAATCGAAATACGGTAGATTTTCCCCCCGCAAAAAAAATTTCGCTGAATTTTCACGAACACAAATTTGCCAGATTACTATCACATAGCTGTGTGTTATCGAGTAGTTTTGCTCCGGATTAGGGTTTCCCAAAAACGTCGGTAACAGATTTTTTAATCGAAATAGCAAAATAGGACTATTGAAGGGCGTGGGTTAAATTTACTGTGGTATTTGTCATGTGAGTTTCTTGAGTTATTGAAATTGTTTGTTGCGGAAAAAAGGTGTATGAGCAATTATTGCTTTCAGACTCAAGTGAATGAGGGTATGCCTTGACGAAACATATTGATATACTTTCGCGTACTTATGGTGCTACTGAATCAATACGAAGTGCACGTAGTGCATTTCTGAGGCAGGTTCCAAGACACAAATTCCGTCTTTACTTCCGCAATAACTGCAGATACGCTTTTAGGCAGAATAGGGTACCGAAATTTAAAATTAAATTGCTATTTTGGCAAAGGGTCAACTAATCATACTAGGGGCCACAGCGGCAAATAGAACGAAACATATAAAGTGATGGTTAGCAAAGTAGCACTACGCATGCTTATAGCGGAAGGGTAGGTGTTACTCCCTGAGGTATGAACTCCTCTCTAAGGTCCTTCTATCTTCTGGAATGTTGGACCATTCGCATGTATGGTAGTAGGTAGTGATGTGTTGATTTCGTTTTTCAATGTGACGTTTCCGCTTCGAGATATGGATTGCAATACACTGGTACCATTATGGCCGGATTGGCAAAGAGGCTTAAGCCCCGTTTTTGGGCCATTTTGACCAGGAAGAGGGGTTGGGGCATTAGCGTTCAACTTGATTGTAAGTTGTCATCACCTTTCCTCTTTAACAAAAATATTTTATCCAAGTCCTTTCACGCGAACATGAGTTATGAGTTTACACCGACCGGAACCACAAATAGTGAGTACACCTACCGGCAGGAAAAAATTTCGTTCCTTTTCCGGCTGGCGCCCTAGCAGTAAACTCCGCTTAAAGCAGTGCAATAAATGTTTTAACCAAACCATTTATGTACTCACTTTTGCAGAGTGTTCTAAGCTTATTTCATGAAAAGGAATCAAATTATCACGGTTTCATAAACAATATTTTTCCCGGCCAGGTTGTAAACCCCGTAGAATAAGAACTCTTTAGGTATAAAATTGTCCAAAATGTAGTGCTGTGCATACTGTAGCTTGTTCTGAAGTGTTTCTATGAAATATGAAGAATGTCCGTATGCAACGAAAATATAATACGTGAACCACATTACGTGATTTTTTTTTCAAAGTACGAAAGAAAATTACAAGTTTCTACATTAAAGTATCACAGTAACAGATAAGCCTCAATCTGTGCTAACAATAATATTTTATCACTTTGTACAGCTGTAGCACTATTTATTTGTCAACGGTTTACGCTTTGTGTACTACGTACTGGCTCTAAATAATTTATGTTCAACTTTGCTGTTATCTATATCTATTGTGAAATCACTACCGTGTCTAATGGTTCTGATGAGAGCGAGTGGGGGGGCCTCAGACAGGAAGTAAACTATGGTTTACCTATGCGTCTTAGAAACTTATTGTTGAAAGTGGGCGTGCGTAGCGGGATGAGTATTCTCTAATACCGTGTCATTGCGAAATAAATTCTTCGTCCTCTTTCTGTCCGTCGCATAAACTCCCTCCAAACCGATTGATTTTCGTAATTTTTTATGAGAAGCGTATGAAATGTAGTTGTGTACGTAATTTCATATTTGCGCTGCTCTTGTTGCATCCAGGGTTGGGCTGAGGGGGCCCCCGGACTACGATATGAGGACCCTCGATCTATGATATAAGGGCCCCTGATGCTCCGCACTCTCTTCACCCTGACGTATGATGTGGGTTCCTGACCCTCTGCACGGCCCCACCCCGATCTATAACGTGAGGCCGCTAATGCTACGGCCACCTACTCCTGGGCGCCGAGGTATAACTCTTATCAGAAGCATTGGGTCGCAAAATGGAGATCACACCACAACTCAGAAGTATTTAAATGAGAGCTAAAACTCTGCTGTCATTGCGGAAGAAAAGATGAATTGTGTCTTGGAACCTGCCTCAGAGATGCACTACGTGCACTTCATCGCATTCAGTAGCACCATAAGTACGCGAAAGTATATCAATATGTTTCGTCAAGGCATACCCTCATTCACTTGAGTCTGAAAGCAATAATTCGCTCATACACCTTTTTTCCGGCAACAGACTCAATAACGAGAAACTCACATGACAAATACCACAGTAAATTTAACCCACGCCCAACAATAGTCCTATTTTGCTATTTCGATTAAAAAATCTGTTACCGACGTTTTTGGGAAACCCTAATCCGGAGCAAAACTACTCGATAACACACAGCTATGTGATAGTAATCTGGCAAATTTGTGTTCGTGAAAATTCAGCGAAATTTTTTTTGCGGGGGGAAAATCTACCGTATTTCGATTCGCTGGATTTGTTCGCGAACACGGTAAACCAAAGCTTCAGGAAAGATTGATTTGTGATGTGTCAAAAGTATTAATGTTAAATTTGTTCGCTAACACAGACAAATACAAATCAGAATCCGATGAAATTTCCGCATTTATTTCGTAACAACTGTTTGTGCTTCGCTATCGGCTATTACAAAATATGATAGTCAATGGGCCCAGGTTAAGTTTACTCGAACAAAGACGGCATATTGCTGTCCTAGTGTAACAGCCCGAGTTTTTCTACTAAATTTACTGATATCCACAATAATAAAAAGGGGGGATAAATTTCAACCTCGAGAGTGACCGGATACTGGTGGAGTGTGATCCGAATGCTGTGCGATTTATATTTGTTGTGAATAAATGATATATTGCCTTTTATACACTTATTAGTAGTTATTACGATGATCACGTTCCACCCGCCCAACATGCTGGAGATGATTTTTTCGCAAGGGAAGAAACTAACTGGCCAACTTAACTTGCAGGTATCCGGTCGACTCAAAATGGATGTGCATAGTGAAATTACGTATTGCTTATATAAAAATGTGCTAGGGGAACGGGTGCGCACTTAGGATTCACGGATTTAGCGCTCCCTGTGCGCATCCATAGCGGTATAATAATACTATTGTAGACAGTATTGGTATATTATATAATGTATTTTGTGCTGCGTGTTACGATAGGTCGGGACCCTAGACGGAATGATTATAAAACTTAGACCGAAACTTTTGCAGTGATAGGGGCCTGTCCTGGCATGCAGAAGGAATATAACTTGTCGTATATACCATACTTGTAGTATTTCTGGATATTTAAAAGTGAAGTGAAATTGACAGAGCCCGCAAGAAACATCGTCTTATAAGGGGTGTTTTAAATTTAAAAATTTAAGATCTCAATCACACTTCATGTATAATAGGGTTATGACATCATCATTGGGCGCGCCAAGGCTCCAAAATTACGCATTCGGATTACGCTATTCCTTGCCCCTAAGTACTCTCTGGGGCCCCTAACTAGGGGTCTTAACAACAAAATTTTCAAGGCTTAAAAGCATAATCAAATGAACCAAAACCCCCAATTTTTGGTACTCTATACCTTCGCGGGATCTAATTCTAACCATTTCACTGAAAACCGAGACTGCTCATCTCCACAGGTCCGCTCAGCACTTGTCTTGTCCAATTGGGACACCAAATTTCATCATTGTTAGCACATGAAACGGTCTCTGAGAGGCCACCTATTAGGTTTGCATTTAAAATTATATTTTCAACAGTAGGCGACCTGCCAGGGCAGAAACATGATCCCGGCCTCGGCCGTCTACTGTTTTCCTTTAACTCACAACCACCGAAAACATGCTTAAAACTTGACAAGATTTCGGAGCCCTCAGCGCTCGTATATTTTTCCTCTCGAAAAGTGCCGCGCCGACTAGCGCGAGGTTTTGAGCTTGTTGGCAGGCGTCGGCCACTGTCCAGCTTAAAGTTGTTTACGACATTGTTAGGGCGCTGTCTCGTAATTTTCAGTGATGTACGCTTTGGTTGCTGCCTGATAGTGGCATTGGATTATGTTTATGTGTTTGTCGAGTTTTATTTTTTAATTTAAAATTTCTTGTCGAATAACTTCTCAAAGCAACTGGCAAAGAGAATTTGAGGGGGGCCAGTCGGGGTATGAAAGAATAAAGCCCGATGCAGCGTCGGGACCAGTCGGAAGATGCGACTTTAGAGTCGGTGATTTTTGTTTTGGCGGTTGTGGCCACGATTGTGTTTTATCGTCGTAGGTTTTCTTTCGAGTATTCGTTTTCTTTTCGCTCCAAATGTTGCCCAGGAGTGCGTGCCGCTGCGCAGACGTGGTGAGGAGTTGATCCTGGTGACTTTTTCTCTTGGTTTCAAAATTTAGCTAGCAAGGGATGCCTTGCGGGTTTTGGCGCGTCCGATAGATGCTCCGCGCATCCGTAAGTGTATGAGCCCCGAAAATCAGCGTTCACGCGTTCAAAATTATCGCAAAAATCGCCGAATGTCGGCTGGTTCCTCCACGCATCGGGTCGCACTTTCTATTTCTGGACTCGATGGGCGGAAAGTTATTATTATTAAACTGATGTGATTAGGAATCGGCGGAGCAAGGAACACAAAAGGGAAGGGAAGGACACAGGGACACGAGAAGGAGTAAATTGTTAATGGAGTTGAGTTGACATGGAGGCAGCCGTGATTAGGAGCCATAGTAGAGTGACGATCGAAAATTTTTCTGTAGGGCCAATTTTTAATTTAGCGCATTACCCAATGAAATTGTTAGAATGCGTAGCGAACCCTTTGATGCAAAACAAGTTTTCCACGCCGTGTAGACCCGCAGGGAGCTTCACGGATTTTAAACGAACGATTTAGGGCCTCCGAGGCGCGAGTGGGCATGATAGCACACTACAGGACCTCGGACCGCCCTGTTCCCGCTTGAACTTTTTCGTTTTTACACTAGAGATTAGCGTGCATGCTTTTAAGTTTGTAAAACGGTCTGACTCGTATCATAGGTGAGTAAGATGCGGGAGGTGGCTCCAGGTCAACCGAGTGAAAAGTTATGTCAATTGAATAGTGGAGTACAGCGTTGGAACCGGGTCACCGGGTCATTCGGGTCACATTTTTCGACCGGGTCACCGGGTCACGGGGTCACACCCTTGCCCGGATGACCCGATTATCTTTTACATTAGAGGCATCTTCTGCAATTAGTTTCAAGCAATTACAAACACAAACACATTTTTTCGCCTGAAAAGAAAATTTACAAACAATGCAAAAAAATTTATTCACTTTTGTAAACCACACGAACACGTGACAGGTGACACTATTTAAGGGACATAGTCACTGGAACATGACTTGTGTACAAGTGCACATATTTTACCAAGGCCGGCCAGTGCAAGAGGTAACTGTGTAGCTACTAACGTTCCATTGATATGGGTAGGGTGTAACGATTCACCAAATCTCGGCTCACCCAATTGCGAATTTGCTGAGATTACTATGAAGCCACGTAGCAGCAGAGT
Source organism: Trileptium ribeirensis (assembly GCA_030248225.1). NCBI lineage: Eukaryota > Metazoa > Nematoda > Enoplea > Enoplida > Thoracostomopsidae > Trileptium > Trileptium ribeirensis. The sequence goes on along the minus strand of JASANE010000451.1, from coordinate 5,346 downwards.
TGAATTAATATATCTGCAATTACCTTGGGTAGAAACCCAACGGTTGTAAATTTCTTTTGTGAATACATTTGTAAAGTGCCTTACTTTTGTAATGTTGTTCTTATTACAACAAGATTATTACGATTTAGAGTATATAATGGAAACAGATATAACGAAAAAAATAAAAGGGAATTTATACATTAAAGAAGTGAACCACAAAGCGTAGTGATGTTTGGAAACTGTTTAGAGCGGTTTACGACGAAAATGGCGCTGAAGTATTCGGAGTTGCATGCTGCTCTAAATGTTTCGTGTGTATTATATACAAGAAGAAGGACGGCGACGTTATACACGACTATGGTACAAAAAATTTGATTGGTCACTGCAAAAATTGTTCAGGAGCACATTCAGCTAATAAGAAAAAACATAGCTGAAAGGAGCAAACATTTTCGATATTTTTGCTTAAATTTGGCTAAAAATAGTGTATTTTGGTGTGAAACCTACGTTAGCCCCCAGTTTCAAGATTGGTGCTGTGTGACTGGAGTTATCCTACTTATCTTATGCTCAACCAATGTATGTACGATAATTCCAATGGTAAAACCGAATCTGTTGTGTCACGAACGAAATTCATAGCATATAAATGCCGACAGCGCTATTAACACATGGAAAATACCAGAAATTTCAAATTTCAAAATTGGACTTTTAAATATTATTTTCATTACGCGGAATAGCGCAGGAAAATAAAATGCAATTCAACATTGTCAGTAAAATTTTAGGGGCACAAATCTGTTCAGGTATGCAAATAAACAAATGAACCACACATCAGTTATTAAATTTGCCGACACAAGCGGCTCAAGATACAGAAGAAGAATTGTCCAGTAGAAGCACCTTTCGGGTTTTGCTTTTTGTTTCAAAAAGCTTTCAAAAGCTTACTTGCTTTTGTCATTTGTCGTATTACCCTTGCATGTATTTTTAACAGTAAATTTAGTGGTTAACGCAGTGTTTTCGTGTCGTATTCAATACTGACTTCGTGAGCAGATCTGAAAAAAAACGGGTCACCGGGTCACCGGGTCAAGGTTACAACCGGGCCACCGGGTCAAGGGTTGTCACCCGGTTCCAACGCTGGTGGAGTAAATCCAGCACTCAAAACGGACGCGGTCCTTTGTAGACCGGCTCACAATAAAATTTTACGGAAACCACAAGAAGAGACTTCTGAAGTATCCATTAAAATTCGAGTTCATGATTTTAGTGTTTTTACAATGAATAAGGCCCGACAACCGTAAAACTCAGACGGGTCTCACACCGTGTTGACACGGTAGAGTACCCCGCAAACTTTTGACGATTAATAACTATCATCTGGTGGATCCGGACACTTCGATTGGAGTGAGACGTGTCATAACCCCTCGTGCGTTATGTCGCCCTTTTCCATCCAGCGTTAGCGCAACGGAAAATTTTTGTTGCGTTACAAATTGCAAAACCTACAGCTCTGCTTTTCAAATCAAACAGTTTTTAAACTAGGGAATGCGGCGGCGATCATGTCGAGCCGGTCATGCCAACGTGCGAAATGACTGCGGGCCAGAACGTGAAACAGTAATGCCCGGAGAGGCAGGAAACCAAGGTGGAAAACGAGTAGGAGTCCACTGCGACGAAGTAGGTCAAGTTCCCTTTAGTAGATTCGCTGGGACCGCACCTCATAGTCGAGCAGGCATCCTAATGAGTTCTCACACGCAACACGCTGCTCCAAGCTTAACCAAATGATCAGACGTTGACATCCATACCGTGAAGGTCCTCGTTAGAACAATTTTAATGTCAAAAGCATAGTTCTAAAATCATAGGAAAGCAAGCAACCTCGTCCTGCACTCGAGAGACGCGGCATTAGCTTCCCGTTTTTGGTAAGGCCACTCGCTTCCCATCCTATTCCGGCGCAAAATGTTTTCGATTATAGGAAACCGATTCACAATAATAGCGAGATGTTAGCAGGTGACTTCAGGCTACGTGAAATAAACTGATTATTACTGAAACAGAGAGTAAACAAGAGTTCAAACCCTGAATGTTGAAAGAGTAGTCAATTGCGAATTATTGAAAAACTTGTTCCTAGGTTATCGAAAGAATCCATCATTAAGCACGTCCATCGGGAAATAAAACCGGGGGTGGGGAGTTTGTTTGGTCACTGGTGGTAGGACAGAGTTGACTAGAACTCACATCACAAGCCAAGCTTTTGCGGATACCCTGCGAGGTGTCCATGTTTAAATGGATGTCATGCTTGCCTGTTTAACCATAAACCTGTTTGCATAGCTTTAATAAAGTGTTAGAGTGTTTTATGCTTAGGCGATACGTTTTTACTATTCCCGGATGACTAAAGCTTTTGCAGTACAAGCTGAAACCAAATTGTTAAAAGCGGATAAAACAATAGCACAATGCTACGAATCACGAACAAATCTTTCCGGGCTTTTCACAAACCACTTCAAAATACTTCGAACAGATAAGGGCCCTGGGATCAGTCTCCAGATGTTCCCTAGAGTTGCTATTTCTAACGAGAAGGTCCGTACTAGGTTAATCAGGGACATCGTTAGACCCGGGTTCACGCGTACGAGGTTAGACTACGGAACTCATAACCTCTAAGGTTTTGAATCAAATGAGGAAAAAGAGGGTTAGCCTTAATTCCTGTGAGCAGGCTTAAGCGTTGGCCCTCCCTCAGGTGTAACTTCATGGTACTAGATACGTGGGCCATTATAGGGGCCAGGCCGAACATCCTGGTAAACCCGCAGGCAGCCTGCTAAGCCAAGCGATTCCCTTAGGTCACCTAGCGGTTTACTGGGGAGTCGTGGAAGCCGGCGTCGTCGGGGCACCACATCTAGGAAACGATGGTGCAGCTGGCATCCCTTAGGGGCAGAAGCAGAGTACATAGTACTCAAAATCAAAAGTATCAACATTGTCATCACCATCAGCGTCGATATCAGGACTTCATCCCTGAAAATCCAGCAATAATTGCATATTTTTATCTTAAAACAAGCGCGTTCCAGGTTATAAGTCATGCTTAATATGGTGGTTTTGTAATCTAGAGTCCTTGACTTTGTTATAACATTTCAGTGGTTTGAAGGTTTGTAGGATCTGACGACCCGGATTTGCCCGGACCAGAATGTAGAATGTATTCAACTGTTTGGCTATGTCACGAGTTGTGCATGCCTACATTTTTAGTACATTGAACACGATGGTTTCGTTATTTAGGGACCAGCATATACGAACTTCAACGGTATGCAAAGGACTTGGCGTCAATGAACTCCGCTTTTAGCGTATAGCATATTTTGAGGTCTTTGGTTACATGTTGTTTGCAAGGCACTGAGAACGGCAAGGACGCGCGCAAGGGGGGGGATGGGGGGGATACATCCCCCCCGTCAGAGGTTTCTAAATTTTTGATTGTGGTGCACCGCTACAACTGACATATAATTCTTATGATACCGAACCACATCTGGACTCTAGTAAAAACTTTTCGTGTCAATTGAAGAATATGAACACAGTTGATTCAATTCTTCAATTGGTCCAACTTTTATTTCAGATGTTTAGCTCATACCAACTAAATACGGCAAGAGTAATTTAATTAGCTAATTTCTTTAGTTACTGATAATAGTTATGGAAGGTCCTTCAAATCCAAAGAAGGCTAAAACTTCTACTTCTACAAATCCAAAGAAGGCAATTCAGTTATTCTTCGGGATGTCGGATGGGAAAAAGTTGCTAAGTTGTGAAAACAAAATAGTACAAATTTTGAAATATTCATGGGGTAACGTCCCCAGACCCCCGCCCATCCCACTGGAAATTAGTGACGCACACGACCAACGAGAGTATCCACCCCCGTCGGAAATTTCTGCGCACGTCGCTGGAGAACGGTTTCTATAGATAGTTTGATACATTGAAATCAATGACGTGGCCATCTAAAATTCAAGATGACTGTACTGTAAAATTTCAGGGGTTTACAATCGACTGTCGGCGAACTCAAGTGGTTAAAAATGAATTCTTATTTGTTGTGGTCACTTATTTGGTTAAGCGTTGTCTTCTGGGCCTTTACATAGGCTGTTATGTGTTTTGTGGCATGCTAATTGCGACGGTGGTATTCCTTTTTCTTGACAGACCATCATTATGCAGCTTCAGGTTTTCAGAAGATCTTGGGTGCTATTATTAAATATATCAAACTTAAAGCCCGTTATAGGTGATTTAACATAATGACAGTCACGGATGAAACACGTCACTGTTTCAGCCTCGGTATAGAGATTCTAACATAACCACTCTATATTTTGGGAATAGCTGAACCGATATAAATTGCCTCAGATGTTCGTAAATCAAAATCTTCTATGCCAGATTATCACTTGAGCCATTCAACTTCTAAGTTTTAGGAGGAAATTGGTGAAAACAATATTTAAGCCAAAATTTATATAAACCCCCTTCCTCCGATGAAAATGGTTTAGCAAAACCGCCCCTATCAGAAATTTGTGGATCCGCTACTAGCCCGATTTCTAGCTTTTGTTGACAGCACTTGTCTCTTCCAACATCCATCATATGATGTATTGGGCACCTTCTGATGTTATTTTAAGATAATATGTGGGTGGTATAGTGTCTGTAATGGTATAGTGTAGAATATACCTTTCAAAAAGATAAACGGTGTCAGCAACACCCTACTGTTATTTGTACGCTTTGTATATGTATGTATGTTTATTTATTTATTTATTTATATGTTTTCTTTGATACCGTCAGTAAAAGAAATATGTAGATTTAGATACTATATGGCTCACGTAACCCTGAGGGGCGTTATGTTAAGCAATGTATGCCACTGGATTGTATGGTGTAAACTATTGGTGGACAAAACGTCCATATGGTGGTATTTTTAACGTAAGCGCTGCATAAAAACTTGGACAATGTTCAGCCTTATGTAAGCGCTTAAGTGCTTCATGAGGACCAGAGATTACATTTAATTTTGTTATAAACTTTTTCCGCTTTGTGTGTCTTTTCAATAACCGACATTAAATATACCGATGAATTTTTGTCAGTGAATGCGCTTGCTGTAATGTAGAGCCGACAATTTTAATATTCGGTTCAAAACAGCATGGTTTGCGCAATTTGTTCGCTAAAAATTAGACTAACTCTCCAATGCCTAACCGGATTGTCTGTTCGTTGACTCGAATAAATGGTATATATTACAAACTTTTGCTAACTCAGTGTGTAAAATTGGTGTGAAAAACCAGAGTTATATGTTTGTCAATGTTATTTGTCATATTAACAACCCTTTTCAGAAATCGAAAGTGATGTGTGTGGAGAATGATCTTCAGAGAGATGAAGAAGAACACGCAAAAAATATCTTAAGCGTTGTTTGTTATGCGT
>JASANE010000450.1:0-11666 GCA_030248225.1 Trileptium ribeirensis | reverse complement strand
TATGTACTAAACCGTACATATACTAGATTTTTATCACCTCTAATATCTCTATGGCGCCATCAAATATATGGCGTCTTGGACACCATGGTGTTTATTGATGGTATTTTCGGGTATTATTCATCGCCAGTGTGCTGTAGGTAATAGAATGATATAGATTTCACCACAAATTCAATATATTGTTAGCTACACCATGATGTTATTTACACACAATATAATATAACGGGTTTTTATATAATCTATTTTTCACCGTCAGTAAAAAACAATGGTTGGCGTTGGGCTCTATAGCTACGTTAATGGTGTCTCATACACAATCTTTTGCATTACATAGTGTGGGCATGTACCATATACCACTGGATGGTGTGGTCTAGGCCATAAAGGGACAAAACTTTCAGGTTGGGGAGGCCTTTATAACGTAAACGCCGCATAACTACAGACTTTTGAAATAAAACTATAAATTATTGTTATTTTACTAGGGTTAAACCTAATTTATTTTCTGCAACACTTTTTGAGTCAACTAAAATGGTAGAATGTTCGGACAAACTTTATGGAATAGAATGACTAGCTTTCTTGTTGTAAGCCAACAAATCACAAGTGTGAAAAATTGCTTTGCTTTGTATCTACAAAAAAGTTGTCAAGGAGTAAACTTTCATGTTCACTGGATTGCTTTTGTAAAAGATTTTTATCACATCTGCTTCTATTTGTCGACGTTCTGATACTTGCTTGTGTTTTGGGCACGAATAATTCACATACATACATGATATTGTAAGATAATAGCCACTTATCATTCGGAGTAAAAACTGAATATAAGAGATCATTCCAATTCAGTGATTTTAGAAAGTTCCTTTTCCTTATCTTTTCGAAGACAGCATTTTTAAAATCGAAATTTGTTGTGCACGTTACGGGTTTACTACGTTTACCGCCAGTTAAGAGGAAATCGATTGAAAAGTGATCAGAATTGACAAAGTTTCCTGTATATTTAATGCATGCAAGTTGATTGCTTTATGTTCCGTATAATTAAGTATAATTCCGAATAATCGCTTGAAGTATAATCGCTTTATGTTCCATATTATGGACATTTTATATTCACATTTACATAACCAAGTGTACTGCGATTAATACTTGTCATAATTACTTATTATTATTTATTTGTAATATTTGTAATTATTCAAATTTTCTCAGTTTTATCACAAGTACTACTATTTTATGTTCACGAGACACCTATATTAATTTTATTACTTTAGTTAGGGAAAATATTAAAACAAAAATACAACCAGCGGCAATAAATCTTTAATCCTGGCTCGGAAACCCTTCGAGTATAATACCGCAGTGATCAAACTTCATCTAGGCAAAAATAGATAGCGATATATACGTGATCACTTAACGTAAAATGAAACCATATGAGAACATGAAAAAATAAGTTTGCTATATGTTTTTCGGCCGATGTCACCTTTAGTGGCAGGACCTTTATAACGCTAGAAAACAACATGGCATGCAATTTACTTCCACCCTTAAATGTTGCATTGGCGTATTTATCTTTCGTCAAAAAACTAACCTTTTTGTTATACGATGCAAACTTATTCCATTATTGATGAACTTTAGCAACGTATTTATCAGGATAGTCGGATTTAGCAAAGGTTGTGAAAAAAATTTCGAACTTTATAACAGTAATAGTCAATTGAATCATGTACCACTATTTATGAAGTCTTATATAATGTAAAACTGCAAGTCATTATATACGGAAGTATCTTCGAAAATTGTGCAGAATACGAATAAGACTATGCGAAAAGTTCAGAAAAATTACAAACGTAATGGTATATATAAAATAAATAAATCCCTATATATCATAAAATTTGGTTTATTAAAAAATTCTGCTATGACAGAAAGTTATCGAGTTCGCATGCATGTTTGATTTTACTGACATCGCAAATTTGATGCTGTATAAGATTACTAGCTAGCATATATTGCGCGTACTATCAAGCGAGAGTAAACTTAAAGTGATCGCAATAAGGATCTTGTTATGTAACAACTGATATCGAAGCGGAAACAATTGTGTGGTAAAATGCTGAATTTCGTTCGTCTTCCTATAACCAGAAGTTCAAAAAATCATATCCCAGTGCCAGAAATTATAACTTGCGCTGAAACAGAAATATGGCAATTTTCAATCTGCACAAAATCGGTTCTCTAATATCTATAAACTTTACATTGGCATATATTCATTCTTCGAGAACAAATTTAATGCAATAATGCAGGCATAAATGAATCGATTATATAGTTAAGCACTTGGTGTTCGCTAACAAATTCTGCTGAATACAAATTTGATAAATTTTCGTTGTCAAAGATTTTTGATTTCAATTACAGCACAGCGACTTCGCGAACAGTTTAGAACTGAATTTCAATTGACCAAAAAGTATTCCGCAACAATTATGCGTTATGCGAAATAGCAAAACGAAGTATAATCGGAATTATCTTAAGTTTTACTCCCGCGTCAAAGCGCCCATGATTCATAAAATAGAAGATGTGACAAAACCCTTCAGCAAAAGAATTCAGTGAAGATGCAAATTTACTCCTTGACAACTTTTTTGGTGACACAAGCATAGCAATTTTTCACACTGGTATCGTCGTTACAACAAGAAAGCTAGTCATTCTATTCCGTAGTTTGTCCGAACATTCTACCATTTTAGTTGACTCAAAAAGTGTTGCAGAAGAAATGAGGTTTAACCCTAGTACAATAAATAATCATAACTTCATTTCAAAAGTCTGTAGTTATGCGGCGTTTACGTTATAAAGGCCTCCCCAACTGAAAGTTTTGTCCCTTTATGGCCTAGACCACACCATCCAGTGGTATATGGTACATGCCCACACTATGTAATGCAAAAGATTGTGTATGAGACACCATTAACGTAGCTATAGTGTCTTAATCTAACTATTGTTTTTTACTGACGGTGACAAGGACACCATATAAAAACCCGTTATATTATATTGTGTGTAAATAACATCATGGTGTAGCTAACAATATATTGAATTTGTGGTGTAATCTACACCATTCTATTACCGACAGTACACTGCCTATGTATACAATCTGAAAATACCATCAGAAACACCATGGTGTCCAAGACGCCATATATTTGATGGCGCCATAGACACTGAGAGGGTGACAAAACTTTCACATGGGGGGTCCTCTATAACGTAAACGATGCATTACATTATATTAATTGAGAATGTTGCTGTAAATCAGCTCCAACAATCGAATCTGGTGCTACTAAAAATAGATAGTATTAAAAATATCAACAAGATATTTTTGAAGATTTGAAGGTATTTTAATCTAATAGCAATTTAAGACTGCTTGACCACAAATAAAACAAATATATCATTGTGATACATCGAAATCTCGTTTTTTAATGTAGAAACTTTGCATTGTTACGGCACTGCTAAAATATATCTCCAAAAGTTTCCAAGCTATTGTCAATTTTCGAACGCGATAAACAACTATGTAACATTTAAAACATCAAAACAATCCATATAAAATTTAAAATTTCTAGAAGATAAATACTCAGAGTCATGATGTGTTATGTCTTGATGAGTGGAAAAAGGTATGGTACCACCGAAACGCTTCACTTCTATCATTAGGTCTCAACTAATAATACCGTAACAAATTCCTCAAAAAATTCAAAATATCCAGCGTAAAACTTTTATGTGTTAATCGTTACGAAGACTGAAAAAACCATCGGCCAACCCAAACAACACGTTTCTATTTCTGATGTCGAATAAAATACATTACAAAAAAATAAATAAACAATAGTTAACTTACCATTAATGATTTGCTTATGTAACTGAGTTGCCATCGTATTGTTATATAGTTAAAATAAAACAAAATTTCCATATGGTTACTAATCAAATATCATCTCATTCAGCCGAAAGATTATTAACCAGATAGTTGCAATCGTGCCAACTATAACGATCAACGTCGGATCTTCGATACTAGATTTATATAAATTGTAAAATAGGACCAAATAATGCTAACAGCATTCGAAGATATCGAAATAGTTTAATATATAGGAATATGCATTCATATATATGTATATATTTATTAAATTGTCATCAGCAACTATTTTCCAGCTTAATACTCAACCTCAAAAAGTTATACATGCTTTAAATGAGTATCTAATAAGTACACTGTTCGAAGAACGCCGGATTTTGTCAAATGTGGTTGGTTTGTCAAAAAGAAATATTATTCGTTTTGGTTTCATTAAACACAATAAATTGCATGTTATCTATTAATGGCCTCAAAATGATATTTTAGCCTCAAGCTTTGTTATTTTGAAACTAATACCAGATATACCAGATCGGATTACATTTATCGACTATTTTAACTATATCATTATAAAACTGTGTAATGATTGAGGAAACTGTAACTGCTACGCATTTGATACATGCACTGGAGCATGAAAATAAGTTATAAAAAGAACTGTTTAAATAAATAAAAATATATAATAAACATATATCTATATAAATAATTATGTATATGTGTATATAAATAAATATTATAAATTAAAAGTCTCCAGTTCCGTAACAAGATTATGCGCGAAGGAGGGATCGAACACGCGAGCTGATGGCTTTCATGCATGCGTCGATGGCTACTGTGCCACGCTACCACATGACCGCCCGCTATCTATACATGCTATTTAGATGACATATTTCGCTCAGATAAGTACCATTATATACATAACAATCACAGTACGTATTAAGACCTACCATTAGATGACCCATGTTGGTGTAAAACGCCCGTCAAATTTGCTTCACAAACACTATGTTTATGAGATGAAACGATTGATTTACTCCGACCAGATGGTTGACGATGCATCGTAGCATAAGCAATTCCCAAGTTCGACGACAAGTGAAAATAGTTCTTATAAATAATGAAAAAAGGGGAATTATAAATCCATTTTTAATAAGCAAATAGATAATATATAGTTTGTTGATATCCGTGCCAAACCAACTTGTAAAATAAAATTTTTATTTTAATATGACAAGTTAGTACACTGAAAATACGATACGATCATAATAGTAAATGCTAAAATTAAAACTCATTTGGAAAACATTTTAGGAAAGCTCAGAAACGTCTTAACTCAATAAATTTCTAACAATGTTTTAGTGAACAAAGTGTTTGATTTGTATGAAAAGTTGATTTGAATGCATTCTAAAATAAAATATTTCTTAATACGAGGCTTTGGAAGTAGGCGTTGACATTGAACTGTTAAGATGGTACAACAAATATTACCAAAATTTGGAAATTACATATGGCTTTTTATTCAAACTATATTTATAAATTATATTTTTTTCACAAAACAAATTAGCTACCGGGAAAATCAATAATAAGCATGTATTAGAAAATCAATACAGATAGAACACATTAAGAAGGTTATATTGGATACTGCTCAGTGAAATGCTTCGCTTATCATGTCCAATTACAAGCGTAACCTGTTCTGCTTATATTTCAGGCATTTTTGTATATGATAAAGGCTATGCAGTTGAAATAGCAGACAAAAATGAGTGTTATGAAACATAATTGACAGACATTCACGATCAATTATACATAACGTTTTTACTACAAAATTGTTTTAATCTGAAATGAATAAGAAACGCAAAATCAAACATTATTAATTTCGCAACGGTTGAAGTCACATATTGTGTGCAGCGTTTATCACAGAGGTTTCATATATAAAAAGTTAGATGGATATCTAACATTTTAGCTAACCGGTTTGATTACGAATCACAACGATAAAAACTTTATATATATAAAGAAAACCGTTATAAACTATGTTAATAATTCCTCTGTGAATTCTGGGCGACATTTACAACTATGTTCTGGTCAATAAAATATATTTACACATTTTTACAGTGATAAATTGGCAACCAATTCGAAAGAGCCAACACCGATAAGCTTACTGGATATAGCCACTAGATTTCAAGCATGTTTGTTAAGCCCAAAGCAGAACGCCGAAATAATAGTTGACCGTTGCGAAGTGCACACGGCTATAGTTAGATTTTTTATAAGAGATTTTAATCTTGGTATGTGTAGGAATTAAAGAAAATCTTAATGAAATATTGAATTATGAAAACTTGATATTTAGCGACAGGGGATATATCAGAACGTTAGCATATGTAAACGAAATTTATCAAGCGAATCAGTACAATAATGTGTACCATTTTGCATAATTATTTGTAACTAAGTGCATAAGTAAAATAAAATACGTCCGCAAAAAGTTCCCTGGCTGTGTCAAAAAATTAGAAACATATTAATCTACAGCTCGACTATGGTCATTTTTGAGAGGAAACAGTGATAATCTTGGAACCATTCGACTTGCGTTCTGGAAAATCAGGTGAACAATATTTACGAGCAAAATACGTCAGCTAAAAAGTGACGCCATTATTTAGCCCAGGCTGTGCTAAAAAATAGAAACATTGTAATAGTTTAGTTGTGCCAAGAAATCTTTTGATATTAAGCACACTATTCTTGATTATCAGCATTTTCCAAAAGATACAGAGATAATTTTGGTATCAGTCGACATATGCTATCGAGGCCTTTTGGAAAATCAGGTGGACCATATATATGAAAACATTTGTTTGCAAATTCTTAGGTTAACATGGTCTCCGGCGTTATTTGTGATCACATTTCTAATACCAAAGTTATTACCTATAATCGATAATCTCCTTAATCGATTTAGCTAATTTTTGGCAATACTCGACTCAGGTTGTCGATGAAGTTCTAAAATTAAACCTTTATTAGAAAGAATTCAATTGAAAGTTTACAGTACCAATATTTTTACAAACTATTGGTATACGCAGAAGTAACAAACTGCATGGCAATTTTCTGAATGAAGTCGATAAGCTGACTCTAATTGTTAATCAAAGTTATTTTCAAATCTGATGATTTTCGGGGTGAAAGTTGGCATAATCGAAAAAGCAATAGCCAGGGTTTAACATTACTATCTATGGTCATGCTTTATTATAAAATTATGCACATATCGTTATATCTATACGCAGAAGCAACAAACTGCATGGCAATTTTCTGAATGAAGTCGATAAGCTGAGTCTAATTGTTCCTCACAGTTATTTTCTAAACTGATGATTTTCGGGGTGAAAGTTAGCATAACCGAAAAAGCCCTCGCAGGGTTTAACATTACAATCTATGGTCATGCTTTATTATAAAATTATGCACATACCTTTATATCTATACGCAGAAGTAACAAACTGCATGGAAATTTTCTGACTGAAGCCGATAAGCTGAGTCTAATTGTTCCTCAAAGTTATTTTCTAAACTGATGATTTTCGGGGTGAAAGTTAGCATAACCGAAAAAGCCCTCGCCAGGGTTTCACATTACTATTTATGGTCATGCTTTATTATAAAATTATGCACATATCTTTATATCTATACGCAGAAGTAACAAACTGCATGGAAATATTCTGAATGAAGTCGATAAGCTGAGTCTAATTGTTCCTCAAAGTTTATTTTCTAAACTGATGATTTTAGGGGTGAAAGTTAGCATAACCGAAAAAGCCCTCGTCAGGGTTTAACATTACAATCTATGGTCATGCTTTGTTATAAAATTATGCACATATCTCTATATCTATAAACACAATCAACAACCCATAATCATTACCAAGTACTCAGAAATAGCGAAGCATATATTTGCAGAAAGAAAGCTTCTTACGACTAAATAGGCGATGTGACATATAAAAGCGACAATACACTAACTCTCTTTTTCCTATTCATCACTCAAAATAATTTGTATTAGTTTAGATTACTGCATGCTCAAACAAGTATATACTATTTAGCACCGTTTACATAAAACAATGTGTTTAACAATTGGAATTTGAGGCTTTTGTATTCGGGTATTGTTCTTAGAGAAATATCTCACAACAGCTTACAATATTCTCTTTTGTATCATCAGCGACAATACGTCGTTGGTTGGCTAAGCAAAAAATAACTAAGCTTTGCAAAGATAAAGAAAGCTGAAAATTAATGAATTGATATTTATCTGCGAATACATCGTACACATTGGGAGATCGTAACGGATTATGCGAAATATTACTGGCTGAGGAATCAAGACGCGCAAGCATTGTGAGGTTTTGTACAAAAAAACTACGAGAAAATTCATGATTCTCGAATTAAACCGCGAAGCTCTACACGGTGGAAGAACAAACGCTACTTACAATTAGTAGCGTACAAATATATATTACTGGAAAACTGCCAGAAGAACTCAAGCGCCCAAACACTGTTGCGGTTTAGTACGAAGAAAATACGAGAAATTCATAATTTCTGGATTAAACCCCAAAGCCCTACACGGTGGAAAAACAAACGGTACCAACAATTAGCAGCTTACAAACATATATATGGGTATAATAGAAATATGATTTTTATTCTTGTGCGCTAATCGTGTGTTGCAAGATTATGAAGAACCTAGAACTTTGGCCCACGAACCGCGGTTACCCATGATTGCATCTGAACCCCTAATATTTTGCAGACCCACTGATGTTCCACGAAAGAAACACGATCATCAGTAGGCCTCCTGAACAATCATTGCTAGTTCCCGTGCAAAACCGATATTCCGGTTAGATAGCCCCAATGCAATCGATTGTTGTCTATATCATTGTAGCATACAGCACTTGTCAGCCGACGAAGGGTATCCCCGTTGTCTGCAATACCATGAAGTATATATACTTCTTATGAGCAAGACACCGCGTAAGTACCTTCGTACGGCTAACGATAAATTTAACGCCTGAGATAACAGAACTAAATTAGATTTTGTGCTTAAGATCTGAAAAGAGAACATGATTACTAAAACTTGGGTGTTGTCAGAACACAAGACTGTAAGTCATCAAACCGTAAAGCTACGTTGCGCTCCTAAACTTAGTTTTTACCTATCTAAATTATGTACATAATCAAATCTTTTTGAAATACGTCTCCGCCAGTTTTATACATTGTAGAATTGCATTTGTGTTGTAATGAAATAAAAAATAGCCGGAATCTGATATTTTGTTAGTAGTAGATAAAATGCAAATTTGAATGGTTTGAAGCTGTCTGTAGTTGTATCGTCCGATTGAAACCATCGACAGTTTTAACTCTTATAAACTTTTATAGGATTTCGGCAAAGCAAATTCGACCGGAAAAAACTTGTTTTTCTTTAGTCAATATTTGCTTTAATATATATGCGCTAAATGTTTCGTATTCAGATCACAAATTCCTTTTGGCTACTATATATTTGTTTATTGATTTACAATGGGAAAATAATAATTTATAAAGCAAACTTAGAAAGTTATTTTTTTATTCATAAATAAATTTATTCCTGAATTACCATGATTGAAAACAATAATGCTAGTGGTATACTTATTGTTATTAGTCGCTCAAAGATAACGAGTTATTCCAATTCCGGTCCCATTTTTGAGAAACAGAAAACGTAGAATTTCTATAAATCATTTCCTACATTTCATTTTACAGCCCTTCAACGTTTCTGTTTAGGCTCTGGAAAGGTCACTCCTAACCTAAACTTCACATAAATTTTATACGTCTTTAGTTATAATATCAATATCATTTCACAGTTTGAGTTAATCCTAACTCTTCGTAAAGTTGGCTAAAAATAAATAAAACTTAAATTCCAAACTTATTTTACGAATTTCACTTGCATTGCATCCTGTATTTTGTGTCTATCGATATAACAAACTACCGTTGTATATCTATATCATATTAGTAAATGTATCACCCAATGAAAGTATAAAAAAGTTTGTAGCTTGAATTCCTTTGGTTCTAACCAATAGTTGCTTATATTCGGTGAGCGTCACTAGTTCTCAGAAAAGTCCAGCTAAAAAGGTTTTTCTCTCAATTTGTTATTCGACACTGTCAATCAAACCTTGTATCGTCTCGATAATCAATTTAAAATTTGTTAACACCACCAAAAAAACCAGCTATCCCATGACGGTCAACTTTAGGACGATAAAAGTATCTTTTTTATTGGAATTTATTGTCAAATTGAAATCGAAATTGAATATTTTTGTAAACTGTCTAACCATTCTAACTTCCAAGTTGAAGAAATACGTATACGCTATATATCTATAATTTTATGTATGCAAATAAAAATATACAAATGATAAGCATATATATAAAATAAATTCCAGAGTGTGAGACATCTAAACCTGCTAATATTTTTGCTTTTACCGGGTGTCAAACTCTATGTTCTAAGAAAGTAATTAGACTGGTTAGCACAGTCCAATAAAATTTAATTTTATATGCAGTACGTATTCCTATGCTAACTTATTGAATTGCTAACTACGAGAAACTCTGGGCTGGATAAATTACATCTCATAATGGATTTATATAGAATACTTTAGGTTTTTAGGTTCGTCACATCAATGTCATTAGTGTTCGACATTGTGCAATCAACATTGCTGGATTTGCTGCAAATAGGACATGTCCCATTGCCAGTATCATTAACAATATGAATCATTATCGTGTTGACACAGACACTAGTCCTAGCAAAGCATGCCATAACACATGCTAAATTAGAAACCAATAGTTGAAATTTTTTTGTGCTAAAGATAGATCATCCTATTGCTAGGTTACGATTGTTGCAGCACCGGCTCAGGTATAGACGGACATAGATATGTATTTTTTTACCGCTAATTGCAGTTAACCGTCGGCACATAATTGAGGAAACATTTCTTTGCATGTACCCTCTCAGGAGCACTGAGGAAGAGCAGGTATTAAAAAAAGCCGACTTTTAGACAAAAATCACGTCAAATTTGGTTGTTTGTATTCTATAATATAATAACCGCTAAATTAATAAAAATTTTCGTGGCACAGGTAAGCTATACTATTGCAACCGCAGGCCTGATATTTAGCTGATGACCTCTTGAGCAACTGAACAAGTAAGCAAAAATAACCAATTTTGTGCCAAAATCGCGTCGGTATTGCTGTTGTTACTATTGTTTAATGATGATTGGTGGTATTTAGTTTTAATTCTGCTTGCGGGTGTACCTATGATATGCCATCAATGTTTTTCAACGTCGGCACAGATTGCAAATACCAATATTATCTGCCCAGATTCGTGTATATATCGTTGTTATAATTGAAAGCTTTGGAATATTTGGTTTTAGTTATGAAATAACGAGTAAAAATATTTACCGGGCCAGAACCGACCAAATGTTGCTGCTATGATATGTATCTTTGTAAACAATATCCCTACATACTTAAAGGTTTAGCTATGAATGATTAATATCCTCTGATCGAGTTTATTAGTTACCATTTCGTTTGACCTAAGTATTTTATACATGGCGTAATCTGGCCTGCAAATATTAAAAAGCAATAGCGCTAAACTCAACTGTCACAGTGCAGCATCTAGTATAAGGCATCTACGTAACATTATAGAAATATTTACGAACCTAAACAGACAGGCGTATATTTGATAACATCGTGTAACCAGACACAAAAATTAAACCTAAAATATTTTCTTTTAAGAGAAATTGGCACTTATCATGATTTACCATATTTCAAATGCACGGCTGGCTATAAAATGTTAAGAACGAATTTGTTATATTTAACTGTTACAAACGACTTTGTCGCATTTCTGTTCGAGTTTAATCGGCGTTATAAATTTGAGATCAGCATTTTA
>JASANE010000449.1:0-44097 GCA_030248225.1 Trileptium ribeirensis | reverse complement strand
GTTCTAAGACTACATACGTGTATTCTTCCGGATTTTTCATCCAAACAATCATTGATCCTTCTGGTAACCTGTTGTCCGATCCCGCAGCAATAGCCAACTGCATCAACGGCGATTTTGGGTCTGTATTTATCAATGAGCCTCCTGGGCCTTTTCCAGTACCATCACCCAGCTGGCCAGGTTCATCGTCCCGACTGAGAATCCATCAACGATGCTCTATTCTCTGTAACAGATGTAGCCATCCAATTGTCAGCGCTGGATGTAGACAAGTCAGCCGGTCCTAATGGCATTAAGGCCCAACCACGTTACCCTATTTTCACAAACCCTCGATAGCGGGCGAGTCCCGATAAATTGGAAATCTGCTAAAATTGCTGCCTTACCGAAAGTATCAAATTCCCGAAAACTTGACGATCTTCGCCCAATTTCTCCAACTCCGATATGTTCTAAAGTGCTTAAGCGTCTGATTTGGAATCCCACAGTACAGTTTCTTGCTGAAAATAATCTTTTATCGGCAAAGCAACACGGGTCACTCAGTAGCCGATCGATGATATCCAATCTTCTTTCATACTGGGATCTTCTTTGTTCCACGTTTGGCGATCATTCACTTCCTGGAGCTGATGTTATATATTGATTTCAAGAAAGCTTTTGACACTGTCCCGCTCCGCCGACTTTTATTCAAGTTATTCATGTGATATTCAAGGCAGGCTGCTTGTTTGGTTGACCGATGTCTTATCTGCCAGGCGGCACCAAGTCGTCAACCAAGGAACTATGACGCCGTAGACGGAAGTACGTAGTGGGATCCCCAACTAACCATTTCAGGCCCATACTGTTTTCTCGTCTATATAAACTACCTGGTGGATAGAATTCAGGACCTGTGCCATATCGATTTATTCGTCGATGATATACGTTTGCGGCGGCGCATCAACAATGCGATAGATTGCACCATTCTGCAAACAGCTTTACATGAGTACGTGCTGTGGTGTAATAAATCCCTCCTGGTTCCGAACCTAGCTAAGTGCCATACATTCCGCACTCGACCTAGCATTGACTTTATAATACTGCCTTCGCGCCGGTTCGATCGACGAAGCGTCATTTATTCGTGATCTTAGGATACTTGCATACTAGATGTGCGATACTTGCAAAAAGAAATTTTAATCCACATGTGTTACCATTGCCACAAAGAGGCGCTGAGTTCGTGTTTATTAGGATGTCATCAATATATACAAAACTTATAATTGGGTGTTTCTATAGGCCGTCTAACTCTAACTATGTTGTTACTTTCGGTGTTTCCGAAATTGAAGTGCTACTTAATATTTGCGGTGCATTACCCGAAATGCGTGGCCAGCTTGCAGATTTGCTCGTGTTTGGTGATTTCAACTTTCCCAATCTGAATTGCCAATACAATCTCCCAATAATCTCAGTCGAAAAATTGTTTGTTGATGGTATCAATGGTTGCTTGCTTACTCAGTATGTTACTTTTCGTACGCGCCAAACAAATATGTACGTTTGATCTTGACTTTTCCAACTGCCCGGAAAAATTAATCAGCGTAGACCCGTACGCAGCATGTATGAAAACTGATTACGAAACTGGAATTCAGGCAATTGTTGATTGGAATGTAGATATAATTCCTCACACTGCAGTTGTCCCCACCAAAAACTTTTTTCGTATCCAAGTACTATCCATGCGTCGATACTTTGAAAATATAGACTGGCTCGCGGCCGTAGATAACGTTGACGTTGAAAATGGAAACGCTCGTTTTCTCGCTGTGTAAAACGAAACCGTTTCTAATTTTGTGCCAACGTCTTGCCCCACTAGACGATTCAGCAAATCGAACCCCTGGGAACGCGATGCTAACGTCAAACGTGCGGCGAGATACAAAAGTAAGCGATTTGCTCGATATCGGACCAGTGGCCTTTCAGCAAGCCATGAGTTGTATTTGCAAGCCGCAAACAAATATTCTTCCGCACTGAGGACGGCCCGCATTCAGTTTGAGCAGCGCTTGGCCAATAACATAAAACGTCAAGGCGGAGTCAAATCCTTCTACAGATACATAAAACAATTTGTCCGGCCTTCGTCAACTGTTCATAGAATAAGAGATCCAAGAGGCAACTTGTTGACAGATCCCGTAGCCATGGCCAACTGTATCAATGATCATTTTGCAAATGTTTTCATTGACGAACCCCCAGGTCCGTTGCCCATTCCTGGGTTCCGATCCCCACCGCAACTTGCAACATAACTTCACGACCGAAGATGTCAATAATTGTGTTATTAACCCATGGAAGTCTAGAGTTCCCGATGACGTGCATGGCGTCGTTTTGAAACGTTGTGCCGATCAGCCATTATCACTTACCCATTATTCCTCTTATTCCGTCGTTCGCTCGATACTGGGATTATCCCCCAGACATGGACAGATTCCAATGTCACTCAGTTACCAAAGATAACAAACACAAACCTGCGTGATGAATTGCGACCGATTTCGCTTACATCAGTTGTTGCTAAAATAATGGAGAAGTTAATATGGGGAGACATTTTACCGTTTTTGATTGAACACGGCATAATCAACAACAGCATGGTGGCATCGCAGGGCGCTCTGTTTTAACCAACCTTCTTGAATGTCTTGAAGCTTGGACCAGATATTTTGATGAACGTTCTGACACTTCGACGGACGTTGCGTATTTTGATTTCCGGAAAGCCTTCGATTCTGTAAAGTTCCGACGTCTTCTTCTGAAGATGGAACACTGTGGTTTATATGGCAGATTGTTAAAATGGTTCGAAAGGTTTTTGAACGGAAATCGTCAGAGAGTAATCATTAATGGTGCGGTCACCAGGTGGATGCCAGTTCGCAGCGGTATTCCACAGGGTATATACTTACTATTAGTGGTCCCAACTGTTTCATAATTTACGTGAACGATATCTGCGATAACATTGTCTGCTATAACCCTCTTCGTTGATGATATAAAACTATACAGGCACATAGCCTCAGGAGATGACTGTGGTATTTTGCAGAACGACATTGACACCATTGCCAAGTGGTCATGTATATACATGGTTACTTGAATTGTAACCATGTAAATGCTATGTTCTTCGAATCAGGCCTAACACTGTCATTCACGCACAGTACCGATTACCCCACGGTACCTATTATCCAAGAAACAGAATGCGTCCGCGATTTGGGAGTGATGATCTCCAATGATTTGCGTTTCAACAGGCACTTGAGTAGTATCATCTCTAAGACAAATAGAATGTCTAGGTCTAATGCGTCGGCAAGTCGTGTCCAGGAATGTGAAAATCATTGGCCCACTATACAAAGGAGTTGTGCGACCTAACAAGATTCTGCACCATGACAATATCCTCAACCCTGACGATATGTTTTCTCGCCCGCACCGATTACTACGAGGTCATGACATGAAGCTCTTCCACCCTTCTGTTCAAACCAATGTTCGAAATCACCTTTTCAGTTGTCGGGTCAATAGACCATACAACAACCAAGATTCTGATACAGTTCACTCTATCTCTTGGAAGTTCAAACATTGTTTGAGGAAGGCGCGCCAAATGCATAACTAATGCAAGTACCTCTAAACAATCTGAAGGTAAGACATGAAGGTAAGATCAAGTTATCTGATGACCTGCGCTTTAACTATATACCATGTTGATTACGTTGAGAGGCATGTTAATAGCAGGATCGGTCGCAGTGTGGCATCACGTTCGCCAGACGTAATTAACCCCCATTGTACCAGGAATACGGCGGTCCTGTGCTGGAATATGGCGCAATAATCTGGTCTATTCAATAGTCGATACTCATCAGCCGTCTCGAAGCTGTACAACGCCGACGTCTGCGCCTGAGCCATGGTTACGTCGCTACAACTATTCATCTCTCTCACAAAGATGACAAACCATAGACTTGGTCTACGCCTACAAGATTCTCTACAGTCTCACTATCCTGGAACCGGACAATCCGTTTTCGCGCTCTCACGCGACACTTGCGCGGGAACAGTATAAAATTTGCTGTTATGCACGAGCCAACGTCCGAGCTCATTCATTCAACTGGAGAGTTGTTCACTCTTGGAATTCACTCCAGAATAGCGTTGTCACTGCCAGCGCTGTTTCCACATTTAAAAGTCGATTGAGAGGCACCTGTACTTAGCATCACTACGACATAGGGTGCCCAGTCTATAAGGTAATCCTAGAACGAACCCGGAAGACTAACACAGGAAAACAAAATGGCTACCATATAACATGATAGCTAAGTGGTTTCCCGGAAGTCATAGTAAAATAAATAACAACTCAAGTGTAATTCGTAATTCTTTACACTGCAAACCTAAGCCGTCCCGAAGTAAAACGCTAACTGAATGACGAAAAGTAGAAGCTACCGAATTAAAACGTTAGTGACTGACGCAAATTAAAGCTCGAACGCTATTAGCTAAATAAATAAACTAAGGCAAAATATGCAAATACAAATGAGACAGAATAACAAAATCAATAAATTTGGGATAGTATCATAAATAAAACAACGAAAATCTTTATTTTGTGGTTTTGGGTTATTTGAGGGTGGTTGGGTGGATTTGGGTACGGAAATTGCTGGTTTATATAAAAAACCCCCAATTTGGTTTTTCCGGGGGGGGTCGGGTTTTTTGTTATGCGGCTATCGGTCATTGGCGGTTCGTCCTAATTTGGCCAATAGTGTCGAGTGACTAAAACCAGGGTGAAAAGATTAACGGGGCTCGAGGCTAGTAGCATTGTTTGTTTGGTCTGCCAGCCAATCGGGAGTGTCTCAGCAAGTTGTGTTAGTCTTGAGTAGACCGGTGGAATAAGGGGAGTGGAATCGACTACCTTCTCGAGCGATCAGTAGATCCTAATGCACGAATTTTGGGCCAGCCGATCGGGGGTCTGGAATCTCCCCTAGTACGGCAGCCAATCGGGGTCTACACAGAGTAAGAAACTTCGACTGTTTAGTCGTCGACCGCTACTGTTCAGTTTTAATAACCGCAAGTGTGGTCTTAAAAAGAAGCACTAAAGAATAGTGTTGCGTGTAGGATTTGACGGGCCTTAGTGCACCGGCGAGAAGCGGGCAGCGTCACGTAAAAGCATACGGGTCTCAATTACTCAACTGTGTGCATTAACGTTTTACCGATATTTCTATAATAAACATCTGTTGCTGTTTGGTGTTTAAATGTTTGAACAAGAGTGATCGAGCCGAACAAGGATCACGCCGCAACGCAAAATATAAGGCGCAAATACTCATCACGCAAAGAAGGACGCGCGCCACATTAGACGTCCCACCGGCATGCTACTGGCCACACCTCGGACCACAATCTTTAGGTGACGAATTCCGTTCCTTTTTAATGACCGATAGCCGTCATAACAAAAATCCCTATCCAACCCCTACCCCCCAGCGAAAAACACAAAATATACGTAACACTAATTGGGGTTTTCTAGGCTACAAAACTAGGATTTCCGGACCCAAATCCACCCAACCACCCTCAAATAACCCAAAACCACAAAATAAAGATTTTCGTTGTTTTATTTACTACACGATCCCAAATTTTATTGATTTTGTTATTCTGTCTCATTCTAATTTGCATATTTTGCCTT
This sequence comes from Trileptium ribeirensis, assembly GCA_030248225.1. NCBI lineage: Eukaryota > Metazoa > Nematoda > Enoplea > Enoplida > Thoracostomopsidae > Trileptium > Trileptium ribeirensis. Next base: position 38,507 of record JASANE010000449.1, on the reverse strand, counting down.
AGTTTATTTATTTAGCTAATATGTTTAGTCTTAATTTGCGTCAGTCACTAACGTTTTAATTCGGTAGCTTTACTTTTCGTCATTCAGTTAGCGTTTTACTTCGGGACGGCTTAGGTTTGCAGTGTAAAGAATTACGAATTACACTTGAGTTGTTATTTATTTTACTATGACTTCCGGGTCACTTAGCTACCATGTTATATGGTAGCCATTTTGTTTTCCTGTGTTAGTCTTCCGGGTTCGTTCTAGTATTACCTTATAGACTGGGCACCCTATGTCGTAGTGATGCTAAGTACAGGTGCCTCTCAATCGACTTTTAAATGTGAAAACAGTGCTGGCAGTGACAAGGCTATCGGGGAGTAATACCAAGGGTGAACCAGTCTCCGGTTGAATGAATAAGCTAGGACGTTGGTTCGTGCATATCGCGCCGCAAATTTCATACTGTTCCCGCGCAAGCGTCGCGTGAGAGATCGAGAAAACAGATTGTCCCGTTCCAGGATAGTGAGACGGTAGAGAACCTTATAGGCGTAGACCAAGTCTATGGTTTGTCGTCTCTGTGAGAGAGATGAATAGTTGTAGTGATGTAGTCATGGCTCAGGCGCAGACGTCGGCGTTGTACAGCTTCGAGACGGCTGATGAGTATCGACTATTGAATAGACCAGATTATTGCGCCATATTCCAGCACAGGACCGCCGTATTCCTGGTACAATGGGGTAATTACGTCTGGCGAACGTGATGCCACACTGCGACCGATCCTGCTATTAACATGCCTCTCAACGTAATCAACATGGTATATAGTTAAAGCGCAGGTCATCAGATAACTTGATCTTACCTTCATGTCTTACCTTCAGATTGTTTAGAGGTACTTGCATTAGTTATGCATTTGGCGCGCCTTCCTCAAACAATGTTTGAACTTCCAAAGAGATAGAGTGAACTGTATCAGAATCTTGGTTGTTGTATGGTCTATTGACCCGACAACTGAAAAGGTGATTTCGAACATTGGTTTGAACAGAAGGGTGGAAGAGCTTCATGTCATGACCTCGTAGTAATCGGTGCGGGCGAGAAAACATATCGTCAGGGTTGAGGATATTGTCATGGTGCAGAATCTTGTTAGGTCGCACAACTCCTTTGTATAGTGGGCCAATGATTTTCACATTCCTGGACACGACTTGCCGACGCATTAGACCTAGACATTCTATTTGTCTTAGAGATGATACTACTCAAGTGCCTGTTGAAACGCAAATCATTGGAGATCATCACTTCCAAATCGCGGACGCATTCTGTTTCTTGGATAATAGGTACCGTGGGGTAATCGGTACTGTGCGTGAATGACAGTGTTAGGCCTGATTCAAACACAGCATTTACATGGTTACAATTCAAGTAACCATGTATATACATGACCACTTGGCAATGGTGTCAATGTCTTTCTGCAAAATACCACAGTCATCTCCTGAGGCTATGTGCCTGTATAGTTTTATATCATCAACGAAGAGGGTTATAGCAGACAATGTTATCGCAGATATCGTTCACGTAAATTATGAAACAGTTGGTACCACTAATAGTAAGTATATACCCTGTGGAATACCGCTGCGAACTGGCATCCACCTGGTGACCGCACCATTAATGATTACTCTTTGATGATTTCCGTTCAAAACCTTTTGAACCATTTTAACAATCTGCCACATAAACCACAGTGTTCCATCTTCAGAAGAAGGTCGCAACTTTACAGAATCGAAGGTTTTTCGGAAATCAAAATACACAACGTCCGTCGAAGTGTCAGAACGTTCTTCAAAATATTTGGCCCAAACTTCAAGACATTTAACCAGGTTGGTTAAAACAGAGCGCCCTGCGATGCCACCATGCTGTTGCTGATAATGCCGTGTTAAATCAAAAAGGATAAAATGTCTCGCCATATTAACTTCTGCAGTATTTTAGCAACAACAAATCGGTCGCAATTCATCACACAAAGTCGTGTTTATTATTTTTGGTAACGGAGTGACAGTGGAACGTGTCCGTGTCTGGGGGTAATCCCAGTATCGACCGAACGACGGAATAAGAGGAATAATCGATAATTGAGCTGATCGGCACAACGTTTCAAAACGACACGATGCACGTCATCGGAACCTCTAGACTTCCATGGGTTAATAACACAATTATTGACATCTTCGGTCGTGAAGTTATGTTGCAAGTTGCGGTGGAAATCGGAACCCAGGAATGGGCAAGGAACCTGGGTTTCGTTAATGAAAACATTTGCAAAATGATCATTGCCAGAGTTGGCTATGGCTACGGGTTCTGTCAACAAGTTACCTGCTGGATCTCTTATTCTATGGTCCTATTCTTATCGTTTTGTTTATCTGTAAAAGGATTTGATTCCCCCTTGACGTTTTATGTTATTGGCCAAGCGCTGCTCAAAGTGAATACGGGCCGTCCTCAGTGCGGAAGAATATTGGTTTGCGGCTTGCAAATACAAATCATGGTCTGCTGAAATGCCGCTGGTCCGATATCGAAGAAATCGCTTACTTTTGTATCTCACCGCACGTTTGACGTTAGCATCACGTTCCCAGTGGTCAGATTTGCTAATCGTCTAAGTGGAGCGAGTACGTTGGCACAAAAATAAGAAACGGTTTCGTTTTACACAGCGAGAAAACGAGCGTTTCCATTTTCAACGTCAACGTTATATTACGGCCGCGAGCCAGTCTATATTTTCCAAGTATGAGCACATGGATAAGTACTGCTACAAGAAAAAGTTTTTGGTGGGGACAACTGCAGGGTGACGTTATATCTATTCCAATCAACAATTGCTTGAATTCCAGTTTCGTGATCAGTTTTCATAAATGCCTCGTACGGGTCTACGCTGATTAATTTTTCCGTGCAGTTGGATAAAACAAGATCAAGCATATTTGTTTGGCACGTACGAAAAGTAACATGCTGAGTAAGTAAGCAACCATTGATACCATCAACAAACAATTTTTCGACTGAGATTATTGGGAGATTGTATTGGCAATTCAGATTGGGAAAGTTGAAATCACCAAACACGAGCAAATCTGCAAGCTGGCCACGCATTTCGGGTAATGCACCGCAAATATTAAGTAGCACTTCAATTTCGGAAACACCGAAAGTAACAACATAGTTAGAGTTAGACGGCCTATAGAAACACCCAATTATAAGTTTTGTATATATTGATGACATCCTAATAAACACGAACTCAGCGCCTCTTTGTGGCAATGGTAACACATGTGGATTAAAATTTCTTTTTGCAAGTATCGCACATCTAGTATGCAAGTATCCTAAGATCAAGAATAAATGACACTTGGTCGATCGAACCGGCGCGAAGGCATTATTTAAAATCAATACTGGGTCGAATGCGGAAAGTATGGCACTTTGCCAGCTTCGGAACAAGGATGGTTTCGTCACACCACAGCTCGAACTCATTCAAAGCATTTTGCAGAATGTGGCAATCTATCGCATTGTTGATGCGCCGCCGCAAACGTATATCATCGACGAACAAATCGATGTGGCACAGGTCCTTGATTCTATCCACCAGGTCGTTTATATAGACGAGGAAGCACTATGGGCCTGAAATGGTTCTTTGGGGGATCGCACTGCGAACTTCCATCCACGGCGTCGTCTTTCCTTGATTGACGACGCGTCGCCGCCTGGAAGATAAGAAATCGGTCAACCAAGCAAGCAGCCTGCCTCGAACACCACTAACTTGAATAAAAGTCGGCGGAGCGGGACAGTGTCAAAAGCATGCTTGAAGTCAATATATTTAACAACAGCAGCAGGAAGTGAATGATCGTCAAACGTGGAGGCAAGAAAATCCCAGTATGTAAGATTGGATATGACCGATCGGCCACTGAATGACCCGTGTTGATTTACCGATAAAAGATTATTTCCAACAAGAAACTGTATTATGGGATTCCAAATCAGACACTCAAACAATTTAGAACATAAGAAAGTTAAAGAAATTGAGCGAAGATCATCAAGTTTCGGGGAATTTAATACTTTCGGTAAGGGAGCAATATTAGCAGATTTCCAATCCATCGGGACTCGCCCGCTATAGAGGGATTTACGAGAAATAAGGTAAAGTGGTTGGGCAGGCTTGGCTGCACATCGCTGCAACACCACAGCCTTGATGTCATCGGGACCGGCGGACTTGCCTACAGTGGCGCTGACAATTGGTTGGCAACATCTGTTACAGAGAATTGAACATCATTGATGGATTCGTTACCCCAGCCGGACGATGGTACTGGAACAGGCCCAGGAGGCTCATCGATAAACACGGACCCAAAATGGCCGTTGATACAGTTGGGTTTTGCTGCGGGATCTGGCGACAAATTACCAACGGGATCAATGATTGTTTGCAGTGAAGTATCCGGTTTTAAAGATTTCTTCGCGTATCTATAAAATTTCTTACTTTTACTTCCGATGTTTCTGGCCAATCTACGTGCGTACTGCCTGCGGGCGCTACGGATAGCTTCTTGGTGAGCGGTAGCAGCTCGCTGGTTATGTAGTAAAAAGAGATAACCGGAACATCTGTGTCTCTGCCATTATAGTTTTTTCGCCCGCTTGCTCCGTTTGACATAGCGCTCAGCCATGGTTGCTCATCAATGTTTGATGACGGTGACGCAGAAGGCACGAACAAGTCAACGACAGTGCTATAAATTCTGATGAATGTATCCCAAGCAAGATCCACTTAGGCAAAAATAGGTATTCTGTCGACGCATTAGAGATAAGCATTGACGGCATCATAGTCAGGTTTGAAGAAAAGGTTGACACTACGGGGCGGTTATGCAACTTGGTAGACATCTGCCACAGTAATCACGACGGAAACGTCGTGGTCACTACTTCCGAAGCGTTCGGAAGGTTGGACACAGACACGTTCCGGAATATTTCAGGTCACTAAGGTTCGTGGCCCGTGTTGGAAATGGATCAGTTGTTCAAGCAGGTTAGTCGCAAGGGCGTGATAGAAGATCGTCACATAGAGACGAAAATGGTGGATCTGGCCAACACAGAAACGGTAAATTGAAGTTATCGCAATAACCCCATCACTGCTATCAACCGGTTCGAACGATGCGCATAGTTGCTCAAAAACTGTACGTTTTTCACAGCCGAAAGTACCCATGTTGTCGGAATTTGCAAGACGATAACAAACACCAACCACCAGCGACTTACTATGGGCGTCTAGGATTTTGATGAACAACGTCTGTGAAGGAGGAATTTCTGGTCGACGATGCACTGAAGTCTTGCAAAGGGAATGCTTTGCGGTGATCACTTCGGAAGAGCTGGTACCCAGGAGCTGTAAATGAAATGTCGTCAATAGTTTCGTCGAACCACGTTTCAACAATTGCTATGAAATCATAATCGTCATTTACCAATTCTAGCAGTTAAGATGTCTATTTATCATTGGGCGTTGAACAATATACCACTGAGACCACCAACTGGTTTACTGATATACTTCGTGTACGATGAGCGCTGTAGATGATTATTTAATAAAACGTGGCGGCGGATTTGATGGGCTCGTCTAGTCAGACTTGCCGTTCGTCATGATCACTCTGTGGTTGCTGAACTTCCGCACTCGATGGAGTGGTGGTTGTACCAGAATTACCTGTGCTGACATCCATGTTCGCTGCGCCGCTTCCTCCGACAGAGGTTATGGTAATCGTTTGCCTAGTTTCCAATGGCACAGTATCAATGGTCCTGAGACCGGACGGTCTTTCACCATAGAAAATTCGGTTGCCACGACGGAAACTATCGGTCGCACGGTTAATGAGGGTTTTCACACGTCGATAGCTCAACTGGATTTGCTGCTGGTGACGTTCGTTTTGAAGACGAGTCCGATCGGGGGTAATGAAAACGTTATTGCTCCAGTCTTTGCAGTTATTCAAGCTCCGTTTAGTTTGCACGATGATGTGGTGTATATACGTATATATATATATACCGAGTCAAATCACAATAGCAAAGGCCGGTGCTTGATGGACTGAGTCTGACCGCCGGCTCTTGGCCCGTGTTTCTTTTCAGAGAGCCGTCCAAGACGCTTGATAACTGTCGGAGGAACGTTGACATCCAGTGCTGAGAGTACTCACTCCACTTTTTCCTTGTCGTCGTTCCTTACGTCCTCGGGTACCCGTCGTAGGATAACTTATCGGTGTCGGCGTGCCAATTCGTTGGTTTCGTTGATCACATCCTGAAGTTTTTGGCTAACCTAGTGATAGTCTTACGTAGTGAACAATTGGTTTGGATTTTTTTGGTTATATATGTCGATTTATTGCTTATTACATAGTATAATCCACATCCTGCGTTTTTCAATCTTCAGGTGCGTACACTACGGTGCGAATTGCATGTCAAGTCAAATACCAGCCGTCTTGTCGGCTGTTTCCACACGTCGTTGTCGATTTTTCATCCTATCAATCTGTGGCGACTATCGTTGACGTGTGCTGGGTAATAAGGTAATAAAGGTCTAAGCACAAAGAATTGCGAAGGATAGTACGAGTTTATGCGCTATCTACGATTGTTCTTGGTTTGGCTTCGCAATTCATGACTAAAGAATGAGCTTATAGGCGCCTCAAGTTGCACACTTGGTACCTTAATACCGACGTAGTACATAATCTTAGTAATACTAATTCCCGATTAACATTTAGATCCAAGGTTAAATAACCACGTACTAGGAGTGATAATAATAGTAGATAACCTACTAGCTTTAGTAATAATTACAAAATCGGCCTGTGACGAGTGAGGAACTCCGAGGATGGGCATTAGCAGGTAGGATTAACTTCGTGAGCATACCCGAGGCGAGTAAGAGGTGCGCATTCGGACGACCACGTCGTGAGATCACTTCTATCTTCATAACCACTTGTTGTACCAGCCATCCGGGGGCCGCAGGATCGAGAGAGCACAAATAACTGGTATAGTAGTCGACCGCTACTGGCCAGTTTTTTAATAGCGTAGTCTGTCAGACATTCGGTGCAACTACATTAAAATAAGGTATATATATAAGTATTAGCGTAATTCTAAGGTCGAGGTTAAGGTAATCAAATAATCGTACGGTGTCCGGGGATCACTGTATCAACTCAAAAGAGCACTAATAAAGTGCCAGCTAACTTAAACTACAATAGTTATCGCGCAGCCTTAACGCAATCTGTTAGCCATCCGGAGGCGATTGCATTAAATAAGGACCAGTATTAGTGTAAATCTATGGCCTATGTCCAGATTATCAAATACTCCTACAGTTGTCAGCCATCCAAGGGCAATTTTATCAGCCTCACAAGAAGAGTAGTAAAGAGGAAATAACCTAACCTTAACTTTAATATGGAATCATAACGAGCTGGAATACTGTGCACAAGTGGCCGAGTTAACAATAGATATACCTTAAATCAGGCAAAAGTTACCGGTGGAGTAGTGAGCTTGATCTAAGTAGAACGGTACTAAAGAATAGTGCGTTAACTTATAGCCTATTCCGCTACGCCTTTGGCTCTCAAATATCTGAACCAAGAGTGCTTAGAACTTACATGTAAGGCGTAGTCACACATTACGAAAATAAAGAACGCTTGCCATCCGAACTGTCCCACCGGCATACTACTGGCCACACCTCGAACGATACAATCTTCGCTGACGAATCCTGTCCCCTTTTAATTTCCTATAGCCGTCATAAAAATTCCCCGTCCAACACCTACCCCCATTCAAACCTAAAAATATAACACTAATCGAATAAATTTGCAATTTTAAGTATTGTTTTAAATTGAAAGTAATTGTTCAGGTATTTCTTCAGCCGCATTGTGTCTTGCAGTCCGGCAGGTTACTGTCGGCTTAGCGCATATGTTCCGGCGGGGGGGGTGGTAAATGTGAAATATTTTGGAACTTAATTTACTCAATTTCGTAAAAAATTTTCTTAAATTTTCCGGTTTTACCCAATTTTTTCTAAAAGTTTCATCAATTTTTACTAATTTGCACTAATTTTTGTCAATTTTCTCGAAAAATTTCGCAAACCTTCCGTTGTGGTAACCCTGCAACGCCCCATATCGACAACTGTGTTGCATATATTTGATGTTTACTACATATGTAACGCCAAAGAAATCTTTATGGCAACAATCGTTTAATTTGAACAGACCAGAAATGATCAAATCAACAAATGGTTCAAATCGACGGAATGGCAAAATGTCTGTCCGCTGGGGGACGAAGGTGAATAAAGGTGAATTATGTACTAGCTAATCATATTAGCTACCATGTTTGATTTATAAAGAGGGTGTTTTATTTTAGTTTTCCTGTGACTCTGTACGTGACGTCCCGAAAATGCAGTAGAATTATTTTTTCGTTATTTCAGTGTATAAGAAGCTTTCGATTCTTTCATAGTAGTAGTAGGTAATCCCCTTGTTTGCTTTTTCAATTGCGTATTTTATATACGGAAATGTGACGACTGTAAAGCTTTTTTAAAAAAAAATTGAAAAAAATCGATCGAGACTGGCACTTTTGTAGAAGCACGGTGCACAGTGATACTTTAGTGTTATAGTTTACACAGTGCGCTATCGATTCACACCATAATTATGCATGCATGGAAAATAAGGAACCTGAAAATATGGCCCCAGTTTCATGAAAAATCATGGTTAGATTTGACACAGTAGTCGTAAAATAATCTTTCATGTGTGAATATTATCAGGTCGTGTAGCGCGTTTTTTACCCTAAAACACTGAAATTGAAATGACCTTGTTGATTTGCTTACATAACGAATTCACCAGCCAGCAATTTTGCACAGGCGCTACAAAAAGTTTCTTCAATTTTTAGGCAGGAATTTTTGATCAAAATAGTGCGTTTCTACACGCATCCTTTAACAAGTCCGCTTCTCTTTTTGTGCTTTCGATTTTCTGGTCGAACTACCGAGATCACCAAGGTACAAAAAATATTCGAAATTTCCAATTCTTAATAAATTGATGTTAATAACATGAAATAGTGGTAACTATAAATTAAATACTGTTCACTAAAATAAACTTAATCAAGACAGTAAATGGTGCAAAATATTTGTCAAAAGAACAATGTTTGTCTTGCGTCAAATTCTTAATATATATCATAAAATACACCTGTAATAGTGAATTGCAAAGTCTGGTATACAGTTTTTGTGGTTCGGAGGTTTAGGAAATAGTTGTCCATATGCGGCTACGTATCTTATATATATATATCCCACAATTACCCGATACTAGTATAAGTAAGCTATAGCCTCACCATCACTATCTACATTAATCTAGCCTTTACAACTTCTCAAAAAGAGGGACTTTTTATTGGGAAACCCTTGCTCATTTTCGAAGGAAATCTCGAGTTGGGGGAGCGAAATTTCGATTTTTACTTGTATTTCTTGCATATTTTTGGTCAATTTTTTGCGATGTGTATATACACGTTTTCGGCATTGACGATATTAGGAGTCGTGAGACTACTTGCAAGCCTTTCCCACCTCTTGTTTTTGTGTGTTCTAAATTAATATCAAACACGGGGGATTTATGGGGTGGGTGGATTTTGGCGAGTGGGTTAGGGGAATCGCCGAATAGGGGTATCCGCCCCATTCCGCATAAAGCAGAGACCAGTTAATGGCGATTGCGTTCTGCTCCTTCATGCTGCTGAAGGGTAGAATCGGAACCGTAAATACTATATATGGTTTGGCCATCTAGAGCACGAATATCTTATACCTTGAAGTCGAGTCACCTATAACGAACGACTGATTTATTGCAAGATATACACGATATATATATACAGCGTAATTAACATAATTGCACTGGCTAATTTGTACACACCATATGTCGCCACAGTACTCCCCATTTGACGAAAGTCGTCCAACGATCCGGGAATCGAACAACTCGCCCCGAACGGGTTGTGTGATCGAGACTTGAGTCAATGGTAGTGGAGAGCGCCATGACTTGTTGTTGTCGTGAAGTCGTATCAGGCTTCATTGGAGGCGCTATATTTTGTTCGTTCGGTGAATTTTGATCGTCGACGAATGCTAGCTTGAGTCGGTCTATGGTAACCGTATCTTGTTAGCCAGCGATGTCGATTGTGAAATACTTGGACGACCGCTTCAGGACACGACAGGGGCCTCGATACGGGGCTTGCAATGGCTTTCGCACCGCGTCGACTCGGATGAACACATGTTGGGAGTCTTGTAACGAGGACAGAATGAAGAAGGGACGTTGAACGTTGCGCGTAGGCTTAGTTCTTAGCCGGGCCATTGAATATCGAAGACGGTCGACGAACTGTGGTGGATCAATTGGTGGTTGCGTTGTGCTTGCAACCAGTAGTTCGCCCGGGAGACGGGCAGAGGCCCCGTAGATCATTTCAAAGGCGGATGCTTCTATGTCTTCCTTGATGGATAAGCGTATTCACAGAAATACCAGCGGTGGGCTGTCGGTCCATCGTGAGCTTTCAGTATCCGCCTTGAGTGACTTCAGTTGTCGATGCAGGCATTCCACCAATCCGTTCGCTTGAGCGTGATACATCGTTGTCTTGAAATGGCTGATTCCAAGTAATTTGCACTGTTCTTTGAAAAGGCTAGACTCGAATTGTCAGCCCCGATCCGAGGTGATGAACATCGGAACGCTAAATCGCGCGATCCACCTGGATATGAAGGTGATTGTTTGCGCGGTGATGTTCTGAATCGGTATAGCCTCCGGCCAATGACTGAACCGATCTAGGATAGTGAGCAGATATGGTTGACCATCTGAAGGAGACAGAGGACCGGCTATGTCAATGTGGATGTGGTCGAACCGCCGATCCGAAGTTGTGAATTCGCCAAGTGGTGAAACCATATGCTGTTGCACCTTCGTTCGTTGGCAGTCGAGGCATGTCTTGGCCCATTATCCAACATCTCTGTTGATCCCGGGTAGACATATCGCTTGACAAGCATCGTTGAGATGTTCGGACTCCGGGGTGAGAAAGCGAATGCAAGCAGTCGAAGGTCTTACGTCGAACCTTTCTGGGAGGAATGGACGAGATGACCCGGTCGAGACGTCGAATAAGATCGGTTCATCGGACGTGGGGACGGGGACCCATTTGAGTTTCAATGATAACCCGTCGTTTTTAGTATGTGATGCAATATTGCTGTGAGCGGCTTGTAACTCGGCCAGATCAAGGTGAATATCACATTCATCACAGGGCGTCGGCGACTGTGTTGTCTATCCCACTGATGTGCCGTATGTCATTAGTGAGCTCTGCGATGAAAGATAGGTGACGAATTTCACGAGGAGACTATCTTTCCGTTACGGAGAACGAAGGTAAGTGGTTTATATTCAGAGAAAACGAAGTAGGTTCGACTTTCCACGAAATGGTGAAACTGGCGAAGAGCCGAGTAGAGCGCAAGAAATTCTCGTCCGAAGGTGCTATACCGTGTTTCGGAGGTTAGCTTTTTCGAGAAGGAAGATTGTGGTTCCCAGTTGACTTTGCGTTGTTGCTAATGTACTGCTCCATAGCGGTATTCTATGGGTGGACAAGTGAGCTAATTTTGGCATTCGAGTCGGAATGTACCAGCATTGTCGCTTTTGCAAAGGTTTTTTCTAGGTTTCGAAAGCTGAATTCGCCGCTTCCGTCCACTGAAGTGTCTTGGCACCTTTGTTTTCTTGGATCAGCGCGGACAATGGCTTGGTTGTCACGGCACATCCATGGATGAAGCGACGATAATAGTTCAGTATTCCAAGGAACTCTGCAGCTTCTTCGTGGTATTTGAACAAGGGAAATCTCGTATTGACCGTACCTGGGATTCCAGCGGTCGTATTCCCTCGGAATTAACGTGGTGTCCAATTAATTCCAGCGAGGAAATTCCGTACTGGCACTTGTCCAGATTTATCGTAATTCCGAAATCGTCGAGCCGTTTAAAGAGTAGTTTAAGATGATGATGATGATGATCGTCGGCACTGGAACTCGCCAGCAGGATGTCGTCTAGGTATGTACGCGTAGCAGCAATCTAGTCCTCGAATCACCATGTCGATGAAGCGCTGGAATGTTTGACTGACGTTTCGCAGACCAAACGGCATTCGAACGTACTCGTAGAGACCGAATGGGGTGACGATTACAGTCTTTGGGATGTCTTCGTCGGCAACAGGAATTTGATGATAGGCGCGGATTAGATCAACATTCGAAAATCACGTCTTCCCCGCGAGGGACACTGTAAAGTTCTGAATATGAGGGATCGGGTAACGATCAGGAACTGTCGAATCGTTGAGGGCCCTGTAATCCCCGCATGGTCGCCAATCGCCGTTTTTCTTCGGGACTATAGGGGAGACGAAAAACAGCTCGAGGATGGACAGATAATGCCAAGCTTTAGCATATTGTCGAATTCTTTCTTTGCTGCTTCAACTTGACAGGGTGGTGACGTCGCGGCCGGCTATGAACTGGAGGACCATTGGTTTCGAAATGATGATGCACGTTGCATCGTGTTTTCATCAAGAAAGCATTGGGGTTTGTAATTCGGGGATACTCCGACAACAGTTCTTCGAATATCGATCTTTGGTCTTGACGCAGCACGCTGATATTGAGCGACGTGATATTTGATTTTACTCCTTGTATCGAAAGGCACGTGACACCGTCATGTAATCGACATCTTTGTAAGTCTGACACGAGATCGAAGTAGGAGAGGAGGTCGTCGTCCATGATTGAGTGATTGGTATTATCGTTGACGAAGACCCACCGAATGACCCGTTTGTTGCCAAGTCGGAGAGTAAGTGATCGGTGCCCGTACGTCTTGATGAGCGAATTGTTGGCCGCTTGCAGGGACGGCGTCGAATGAGATCGAAGTCGATCGCTTGACCAGACTTTGAGGATACTGACTTGGATACCTGTGTCGACGAGGAATCGGTGACCCGGGTTACGGTCCACGACAAATAGAGTTTGTTGTTAAGAACGGCGGGAAATCTCGTCGTGGTTAGTGCCCCACACCGCTATCTCGCACGGACCACGGCATTTGATTGCGGCGAACAGGAACGTGGAATGGTGCCGGCATATGCCGTCGTGGCGAGCTGGTCCTTGACGTCGATTTGACCGATCCCGTCCTTTATTGCGAGGGCCATTCCGACAACGTCGACGGAACCTTTGACGATCTATCGTCAGGAATGCCACGATCGTAGTCTCGACTATGGTCGGCACAGAATTGCCCACCGCTGAAACGACTAGTTATGCCACCACCATCACTTTGTGGGCCAATGTCGCGCCGGCTTCAAGGTATGGACTTTCTGAAGCAATGAGCACCATCTGCACGTGGGTTGGCATGCACCAGCTGCACGTGGGTTGGCATGCACCAGCTGCACGTGGGTTGGCATGCACCACCTGCACGTGGGTTGGCAGAAAAACTTGCCGTAGGATTCAGGGAGGAACGTTGGAACCACCACCTTCACGTGGGTTGGCAGAAAAACTTGCCGTAGGATTCAGGGAGGAACGTTGGAACCCAACAACTGTCGCATATGACGTAGGTGTTGGCTGGGTTTGCGGTCGCCCAATTCTTCAGCGTGGAGGAGTTGTTGAAGACGCCGCTGCTCCAAAGGCGATAGTCATTGAACCAGTTGTTCGAGAAGGACGTCGTATGAGTTTTCCCGGGGCGGGCTGACGAGCAGATCCCGGACCTCGGTGGCATGTTCCGGGGAAAGGGACCCAATGACGTAGAAGAATTTCGTTTCTTGGGTGACGATCCTTGTGATGCAAATTGAGCCTCGGCCTGTGCGAACCAGAGCTCCGGGTCCGCGGGCCAGGACGGAGGCAACTTGATCGCGGCACTTGCTATCATGGGAGGAGCGCCCTCTGTTGTTGACCCGGGTTGAGAGCCATCGAATCGAATACGGTTCACCCGGAGATCGAACAAAAGCGGGTCGTTGTTAGTTGCGTCAGCTTTGTTGCGGGTCGTTGTTAGTAGTTGCGTCAGCTTAGTTGGCTACGTATTGAACAAACCACGTTAATCCAGTCTAACTGGACCAGAGAATGGCTTAAGATAATCCGTCAATTGAAACTACGCGAAACGGATTGCACCACCCCGGTAAACTCGATCGATGTTGTGACGAACTCAGACACGAATTGAATCGGCTCCCTGGCCTCGCTTGAATGGCCCTGCTTGAGTTGCGTCGCGGTACGATGCGCGAGATCCCGACCGTATCTACTGGGCCGTCAAATGGGCGCTTGATTGAGATATCGATGTAGCAAACGAAAACTCTTGAAAATGTTTGTGAAAACCGTGTTTCACGAATAAAAACCAAAGAAACTGTGTGAAGATTCAATCGCAACGTGTGAACACGTATGACGTGTCGGGTTCACCAATGAAGTCGAGTTAACTATAGCGAACGAATGATTTATTGCAAGATACACACGATTTATATACACAAATTTACATAATTGCACAGGCTAATTTATACACACAAAGTGATTTGAATAATTGTATCAAATGTTTCGACAGATTCAATATTTAGTCTTCGCATACTCGAACAGCGGACTGACGGTCGCCACAGCCTTTTCAAATCTTTTCAATGTGTTTAGTGTCTGTGAACCCGATTGCCAGAATATGGTCTGTTTTCAGTATCTTGTTATCTATTGCACTAAATTGCATGAAGCATGTTCTATGTATAGGCTTTTCGGTACGATGGGTAGATTTTCTTATCTAGAGAGTAGGACGGCCCGTTCGCGCGTTTTCAGTTGTTTATCGATGGGTTTAAGGCCGACGATGGTTTTAGGATTTTCAGTGGGTTCATGGTTACTGAGGTTTTAGTATGGTGTACTGGCCTGTCCACAGCCCTCCGAAAAGTGGGGGGTGGGAAAACTTCGAGTGGTCCCCATATTCATTCTCGGGGATAATTAAAATTGGGGGATAAATTTTTGCTTAAAAATACTAAATATTTCCATATTTTCATGCATTTTTACTACCGTGAATGTATTTTCAAGCTAAAAACGATATTTTAGCATTATAAATAGTGGTAATTAATGTTTAAAAACAGTTTGCAAACAAAAAACATAAATTTTTAGACATAAAAAATGTGGAATTAGTTGAACATGGAGGGTTTCGGCCGAGTGGGGGGGACGGATATGGGGGAAAATCTCACGAACATGGGGAACTACGGTTGCGAGATACTAGTTTGACCCGCTGAGTTGATTGCAGTGATTAATTTTCTCTGATGTTTCTTTAAGGAGCTATGAGGGACCAGGGTACTTTCGTAAGGGCACTATCCCTATATGAGCCCCACGGGTCCAGAAATACAAAAACTGAATTTGGTCTCATATCAGGTAATTTGACCCGCTATGCCGATTGCAGTAATTATTTTTCATCCGAGGTTCCAGTAAGGAGCCATGGTGGGTCACTGTGCCTTCGGAAGGCACCATTCCTATATCTGTCCCAGGGGTTCAAGAATTGAAAATATGAAGATAGTCTTGTATTGGTTAATTTCCTCCGTGGCGTGTGGCCACAGGTGCCCAGCTATATAGTTTTTATATTAGAATGTCATAATCCTCTTGAAAATGTCTTTCAGAAGTTAACTGCGCCAGCTTTTCTGTTCACAATATTCATTGTGATATTCCATTAATAGTGAATGCAACAAAGTTGAGAATTCACTTGGCCTTCGTACGTAATCAAAGGTACGTAAGCTTTATCTCCATATTGTCGCAGTGTATAGCTCAAAATTTCGCATGATTCAGCTGGCAGATCTTCAGACTCAAAAGTGCCAAATATATTCTCGGAGGTCTAACATAAGAAAATTTGGCTAAGATAGGGAAAGACTAGCAATTTTTTTAAATAATTATTTTTAGGCAAGAAAGTACGAGATTGATTTTTGGTGAAAAACGGGGGGAGGCAAGGATACATGGCTTCTCTCTCTATTTTAAGAAGAGCCACGCTAGCATACATACGGAGCACTAGAAGCGGAAGCGAATTACTTCACAAGTTAATTTCCGTTGGGTTTCGACTAAACTAATCCCGTTCCTACGAGAATTATGCTATGAATCTCGACTCCAACAATTTGGAATACAGATGCTAGAAACTCAGCACCTTCGAAATGACCTAATCACATTATATAAGCTCATCCATGGCTTGATGGATATCGGTATTGAAATATTCAAAACCTGGCTAGAAAATACTAGTGGGCATTCTTCCAAGTTGCAACCACAATCCACCCCGCGACTAGATGTCTGACAGTCCCTTTTCCCATATCGTTTTATTCACCTGTTTATTCACCTGGACGCCCCATTATTCTCCAGACCTGCACAACCATTTCAGTTCGACCATGTTGGGGCGTTGAGACCCAGTGTTGGGGTCTGAAAGAAAAATGCAACCACGGAAAAACTGTTATAACGCCGGTAGTCGTCCGGAAACGTGGAGCAAACGTTTGAACGATGCCACAGTTTTCGCTTCGACCACTTCAGGAGGAAGATTATTCCAGAAATTATCGACCCGGTGACTGAAGCTATAAAGGCGTTTATCAGTCTTTGGGATATCTGGCGGCTTTATCTTGAATCGATGTCCACGTATTGTAAGAGTGCCGTCCATGAATAATTTCTGGTATGGCAAAGTAGACTTTCTAGTCATAATCTGATACAACAATATGACACTATGACATCCACTCTAAGCCTTCGTGTTTCCAAGGTCTGGATTTGGAGGTATCGTAATCTATTTTAATTCCAGTTACGTATACTGGGAAGGAGCTTTGCCATTCGCCTTTGAACTCCTTCCATCAAAAGTATGTCTTTTTTGTAGTATGGGCACCAAACCGGAGTCGCATATTCCAAGTGAGGATGGACAAGTGATTGGTGTAACAAGAGTAGTGAAGACTCCGTCAGGTTCTTGAAATGGCGCTTAATAAGACCATATACACTCTTAGCTATTTTGTGAACACATGGAACGCCCACCGGAACAAGTAGTTTTGGGTTCCTATCTTATCGGTACTAATTCAAAGGACGGGTTCATTACGAGAACTATATATCTCCCCGTGTTGTTATCTGTCATGACTTATGGATAATTTCTTGAATAACGGTCTCACTCATGTAGAGCGTTGTATCCACGGCAAGCGAACATATGGAATTTATCGTTCGTGTTATACTGCAGATATATATACTGTGGAGGAGGTCACCTTTAAGAAATGGTAAAATTCCGTCCGGTAAACGAAGAAATTTTCATTGCGTCAGGACTCAAAATTGTATGGCATCAACTGTCGGAGTTCCTGTGCGTGTGGCGTCGGAATTTCTTTGCTTGTTATGCTGAAATGATTCTGCGGCAGAATTTAATAGTCGCGTATGAACGCCTACACCAGCGTTGGGTGTAGTTCAAGAGCATTGTAGATTTGTGAATTTAACGACAACTTATCAAAATTTACTGGATTCATGTAATTATTTGGATAAAACGAACTATATTCTCAGAGTCCCTCTCAGTGCAACTGCTGGCTCGAATAAAGTCGCAGTAGTGTTCGTACCTGTACTAACTAAAATATTTTTCATATTTTAGTTTTAGTCATAGCCAGCTTTAAATTTGTGCGTCAGTAAATATTTTACGCTTATGACGGATAATGCACTATGAAACCATTTCCTAGGCAATCGAGCTTAGGTAGTTCATCGGGAGGCGTCATCCATTATGGACCAGGTAGGTGTTTTATTCTCTTTAACCTTTACTTCGCTGTCGACGTTTTTGCAGTAGATAAGTATATGGCTGGTGTACATTATGATATAACTTTTAGCGACTTTAAGTTGCGGATGGCTGTGTTGAAAAACCGGGTGTTTAATGCTAAATTGTTGGACTCACCCCAGTGCAATGCTACTTAGCAAATCAATGGCTCCACTCGGGTGGAAACATGTGCCAGCGAATGATATTTTTTAAGTTCGATTCTAAAAAATTTATTAAATTAGTACAACAAAATTTAAAATTAGTTTATAAATGTAACACTATATAGAGACGTCTTGCCAGCGGTCCTGACGTGCTTTACTAAATATGCATGATAAAAACTGATTTACCAGACAATTTTTATATTTATATGCCAATTTTTAATTTATAAGTCCAGCTGAACTGCGGGGGCGCAAATCTGATGTGTCGTGGCTCTGGCAAAACCGGCATCATAGCTTTATGTCCTCTATTACTGTATTTTATCGCATGTAAAGGGAGCTTCTTGTAGAAACGACCCGTTGTGACCAAAACATATATATCTGTTGAAACGTGCTGAACATTCCTCTCCGGAAAATGTGAGTTTTTTAAGTTTATTTCCGGAGTAAGTTAGGATGAATGACAGCACGTAACGGAAAATTCAAAGACATTGTATATTTGCACCAAACTCGGGCGTGATGTACTGCGTGAGCAGGTATCAGACTTACCACCCGTCTCTCGAAACTTGACAGAGATGTAAGTAAACCTTAGGTTATGTTTACTAGGATTAGCTGAAAGCGCATTGTCTAGGAGTTTATTTGTGCAAAATATTTGCACATCAATTTACTGTTAGCCTGACAGATATAGGCTTCATCTCTGTATTGATATTATGTATATATACAATTATAGATTAAATTAGTTTTGGGATGTGTTGCTTCTCGTTCAGAAGCCACGAAACCCTGGTTCGTGAATTTCGTAGGGAACACTATACGTATATCGTGATACAGTCTAATGATTTTTTAAGGAGGTTTTTGGGTCATAATTTTCCAGCAAGTGGTTTTAGGTTACTAATGTTAGTTGGTATGGATTTAAATCGGACCAAGGAGTAGAATGATACCTCATTTCACCGGATACAATTATGAGTAGCTTAGCTACCCCAAATAAATCCATTTTGAAAAATTTTCATCGTATTTCCGTTTTTCTTTTTTCCCATGCAGTCATAACTATTAACCACTTCACTTTAGCGGATAGAAAAGGTACCATTCGATGTGTCTTGGAGACACTAACTGCCTGGCCACAGTATTCCGAAACGTTGGGGGACTTTTGCGAGCTTCTATGTTCATTCTCCGGGAAATATTCAAAGTGGCGTGGCGGGGTATAAATTTTGCTTAAAAATACTGAATATTTTCATGTAGTTTTGCTGCCGTGTATGTATCTTCAAGCTTTTAAGCGACGTTCTAGCATTAGAAATAGTGGTAATTAATGCTGAAAAACATTTTGTATACAAAAAACATAAATTTTGAAACATAAAGCTTTTATGTGTTTAGTTGAACATGGGTGCTTGGAACGAGGTAACATAGGGTTTTGCCCGAGTCGGGGGGGATTCTCCATGGTGAGAATCTCACGAGCATGGGGGACTTGGAACGTGGAATCCCCATCCCATCGCTCCACTGTGGTCATGCTAGAGTAATAATGCAGAAACTTGACAGATCTAAAATATCTTGACTCTGTTTCGAGTTATGGGCCAAAAACCTTTCAAATTTGGTCAAAAACGAGCCGGGCTTAGAATTTTTATAGCTATACTTATTTTCTTATTTTTCGATTTTTTTGCTATTAGGTATGTTTTTAAATGTATATATTTGTACAAGTGTCAACATATAGCACTAGTGTTGATGGTCAAAATGAAAAACATTGCTGTGTTGATGAACATGTGGTCGTGTTCTCCTACTAAAGTCTGCCTATCATGGTGTTTTGCGCTTTTCGATCAAATTTGGGCTCTTTTCAGTTTTTTTTATTTTTGATCAAGCATATGTTACGATGTCGCATGAAATTAAAAAATGTCTTGAAAACTGACAGCCTAATAGCCTTTTAAAAATGTTATCTTGTGATATTTTGGTATTGTAAATATTTCTTAGTTCTAATATGTTTGTTTCCGTTTCCACTATACATTTTCAACCTAAAAGATTTTTTTATTCATTGAAGAAATGGCTCAAATTGAAATATTGGTATACAACTGCTAGTTCCATGCTGTATACCTCTTTCAGTTATGAAGAAATACTTTGGCACAAAATGTCACAATTTGGTTCAGGCGGTGACTGAAACAACCCCCTTTCGAGACAGGAAAAAAATCTATCGTTTAAGCTACTCCCATATCTCACTCCCATACGGGGAACCCGTTGGAATTTTGTAACTGAAGGTGAATTGATGCTGCTGATGACCAAGGTGTTCCACTTTCGAACATTCCCAGCCGGAAAAATGGCAAAGTGGTTTAACTCTTGGGTTGCCAACGTAGTTCAGTTTCATAAAATGACCACGATTAAACGTTGATAGCCGAGTAAACAAAAGCTGGATAGCGAGATCTACCATGCCGTTAACAATTTTAAGCAGTAGTATCAAATCGGAACGTTGACGGCGCTCTGCGAATGTTATCAATAAAACTCATGTGATCGCACCACATACAGGTAATGCCACAACGATAAAAGAAGCTTAGTTGCACGCCTTTCAACTGTCTACTTCAAGCCTCAGTTACATAATAAGGACTCCATACAGACGTAGAATATTATATTCAAGATGGGGACGAATAAACGACTTAAGACTAGTAACTCGCAAAACTGGGGGAACCGGAGCGAGAAAGCCATGAATATTTTGACGTTCCTAATTCAACTCCATGAACCCTTCAAGTGCCACGATAACAACAATGCATGGGTAATAGGCTATTTTAATTATGTATGAAATCCGTAAACCCTTTATTTCTTCATACTCTGCTATCCAGTTGCCCAGTTTAATCGAGCATACTTCGCAAACTTCTGAATGTGTAAAATAGCTGCTATAAACATTTGCCTGGCTTCGTTTTGTTAACAAGCTCCTGCAGTGTCAAGATGAACAATTCCTACTGAAATTATGTGTCCAACTTACGTTCCATAGGGCAATTTGTTGAGTTAGTCTTTTCGTTTGCTTGGTTGTATTGGAACTTGATTATTGTCTATATATTACATATGTTTGGACTTTGGACCACGGATTAAGAAAAATGTGGATTATTTTAAACCCGAATTCCGGTTCTGGTATGGTTTTTGCCTTTTCTCGGAACCTCAAGCGGAACACGATTTGCGCAGTAACGGGAATTCCGGTTACTCCCTGCATAATATGGTCAGTATAAAGATTTTTGGGGTCACTAAAAGCATTGAAGTGATTCATTTGAACGTATGTTACCAGTATACCTTTTTGGAATGGTATTATATCCTCTGGGACACCTCCAAGAATCCTGCATGATTTTGTTTGTTATTTTTAATGTGATGCCATATTTTGTTGCATCTGTTATTACAAAGGCTTTCGAGGATGCTGAAAACGTTGTAGTGGTTCATAACGTATCCGCGACCAATGAGCCATTTTGTGAATGGTATTAGGGACCTCCACCTCCGCGAGAACTATGCGTGATTTCGTGATTCTCAATGTATGTCATATTTTGATGCATCTGCTATGACAAAGGGTTTAGAAGACGCTTTTTTGGTATGGTACTGTATCCCATGGGACCTCCCTTGAGCCATGCATGATTGTGTGATTTTCACCCTAATGTTATAATTCGTTGCGTTTGTGGTTGAAAAGATTTTGGAGGATGCTGAAAACGATAAAACGATTTATTTTAATGTATATGTATGTGAGCGATATAACCCTTTTATTAAAATACTACATGCCCTGGGACACCCTTTTGATTTATTCATGACAGTGTGTTTCAATCTAATAGTGTAATTTGCGGATCTGCAAATAATGTTAAATTTGGATTTGTTAAATCTGCTTATATAAATATTTTCGAGGCTGGTAAAAAAACATGAGTTGATTCGTTCGAACGCACATGTTACTATAAACGTCGCTTGCTCGCATTGAAACCGATCGTTATGCAATAGTAGGTTGACTCACCTTTTAGTTTACTACAGCGGGCTTGAGCTTGGAGGTACAAAGTGATGTCTCAGCATGTTCCGTTGTTACGTCACATGTCACCATTTTTCTTAAACTTGTCTAGAAATAAAGTTCCAAGAACCATAAAATTTTCCAGGAGAGAGATGTTTTGTCGCTTTTAGCGCGTTCATGCACTCCATACATGCGAGGATGAGCTATGATTAAAATGGATAGACAAGTAAATTTTCACGATATTTACCCCTAGCACTCTCAGTGGGAACTGTTCATGCTTCGTGGGATCCGTTTTACTAACATTTTGGATTGGAGAAATTAAGCAGCCATTGCCGTAACCAGTCTTCAAGAGTTCAGGTCAGACTGTTACAGGTTACAGGATCACCAAAAAATATGCGCCGAGTTATTTCCAGATCGTCAGAGTACTTATAAGCCGTAGCACTAATGCAGGAACTACAATAAGATGTGTACATAGATTTGGTAGAAATGTAAGATGAAATCAATTCCATTTCTTCATTTAAAATAACTTATATTTTTACTCGATTTTAATCTAATAGATTTGATTTTATTTTCATAGACAAAGCGGATTTTATTTTCATACTTTTGGGTATGGTTTCACTCGATTAGATTCTCCGAATGTATAATGAATTTTAATTGAATTGCCACCGTCATACTATCAACTAAGTGAGGTTAACACCAACCGCGCACATCAAATAGATTAGCATTAAGTATATATATGTTTTAACATTACACAGGTTTTTTGCATAAGAACTCGTTTTAAATAGATAACCGATATGGAAATAATTTTCAGTTTTACCATATCTATGCACACATCTTATCGTAGTTTCCACATTGTGTCATCGCCAATATCATCAACGAATATGGCAAAAATCAATGGACCTAGAATTGTCCCTTTCATCGCCAATATCATCAACGAATATGGCAAAAATCAATGGACCTAGAATTGTCCCTTTCATCGCCAATATCATCAACGAATATGGCAAAAATCAATGGAACTAGAATTGTCCCTTGCGGGATACCATCCGTTACAGCGCATGGGTGAGAGAAACAATCATTCACCGGACTATCTGCAACCGATTCAAAAGAAAACTACCAATCCAGGGAAGTAAATTGTGCTGCCTTGATGCCATAGTGACTTATCATATTGAATTGTGAGTATAGTGAGTAAAACGAGCGAAGCGGAGAATTCTTACAGCCGTGACTGGTGAAATTTGACAATGTATGTTAATATGCTTTTCAGGGTAACGCGCACAGCTTCACTTTGCTTGGTCGATTGATTTGAAAGCTTAAAATCTACAGTTGGTCTCTTTAGTTAACCACGAAGCTCGATTGCAATATCTTCCTCCTGAAAAGCGGACCGACGGGGCATGAGTCGTGTCCCGAATGGTCCAGGAATGTCGCATTATTTATTGTATCTAGATAACTGACTAATTAGGCTGATTTTGTAGAAATAAGTAGGTTTTCTTGATTTAGGATTTGGTTTAAATGTGTGGGCCCATGAGACACAAAATACACGAAAATGACAATATCTCTGCAACCGCTAGAGCAACATTTGTGTTATTGGTGTGGTTTTGTAAAGCAATTATTCATCTATATATCCGCATATCCTGTGCTGCAATTTTCATTTTATCACTACGCGACTCAACTTTTCAATGCGGTTGGAATGATATATAAAATTATACATTTATCGAAAATGTCATAAATATGGCCGCATTGTATAATTTCTGAACCGAATCGTCTATCTGAGTCGAATGGTACCAAACTTTCCGCCGTATTTTCAAAGTTAACCAATTTCAGGTTTTGAGATTCTAGGAGACCCTCCTATACAGCTACCCCAAAAATCAATAAACCCATCTATCCATCAACTTAAAATAATTGAAAAAAGTGCCGAAATTTCACAATTTTGTTGTCAAATTTTAGCACATCACAAGCGTAAAGGCATATCCAACTTGATTTTAAAATAATAAAGATAAAATTTTTACCCCGTTTGCATGCCTATCATTTACTGCCCAACAAACAATGAGATAGACAATTAATACTTCCTATTATTTTACGTTGCTAATAATTCTAGATTCCGTTTACGGAAAAAACTTGCAGTTCCTGTTACGGTTCATTATAATTCTGATGTCAACCTAACTTTAGCTGCGGATCCCTATAAACGGTAGTTGCGGCTCGGCATGAGGAATGAGCACTGGCCAAATGCCAGTGATCACGAATTAACGCGAAGAGGGCCACAGGCACTGGGTTTTGCAGTAGCATTTGTAAAGTTTTTCCTACTTTCTCCAGAGAAAAAACGTAAGACCCCGAAGTTTGCCTACTTATCAGAAGGCTGTGGACAAACTAGTTCTGTGCCGCAAAAGAATTATCGAGATGCGTCGCCCTCAATGGAAAGTAGGTTCGCTTCTCTCGCTCCGTTTCAAAATATGAAACCAGTGTTGGTAACAGTATGATGAAATTTCTATCATAAAGAGTATAAGATAACATAAACGGATCTTGAATTTCTATAACCCGACCTCTCCAAAGTGGGAGATGGCAGTTTCGGTGCACTTTCCCCGGCGAAAAATGGGCGCCTTGGGTTGAGGCCCTCGACAAAATCTTGTCTCCCTGCGACAAAAAGCCTCCTGGCAAACTTCCCGGTAAAAACACCCCTTCGATGACATAAAGAATTGGCAAATGTTTGCAAAAATCCCTTCCCGAAATTAAGAATTTGACTAATTTTGGCAAAAAAATGATTAGAAAGGTGACGTTGTCAAATTTCACTGCTAACACGTCTAGAAAGAATTCTTCGCTTTTCTCGCTTAACTCACTACACTCTGAATTCAATTGATTATACATTGGTGTGCGAAGTTGATGTTTGCATTTATCATGTTCGGAGATAAGATAGTTTTCGGATTAGTATAGTGTTCAATTCAGCAGTGTATGTATAATGTCTATGCTGGATAATAATAATTTTTGTTAACTTTCATTATTTTTTTATAGGAGGCGGTTCCTCAATAGGGAATACCACAAATGTAAGCGCGACCGGTGGCAGCAATATCGGGTCTCGTTCATATAGCCATGATCGTCCACCTACTCACCCGTACCATCATCATTTATCGTCGTCATCGGTCCAAAACGATTCTTTTAGCGATAATACAGTAGATTCGCGTGCCGCGGCGACAAACGGTAGCGGCGGACCCGGCTCACCAGTCGACCTCGACATGCCATTCATTACTCCGTCGGTGAGTCCGTCGACGAGCTTTCAAGTTTGCGGCACTGCGGTGGCAGTTGCTCCACCGTCGACAGCAACTGCAGGTCTCGCTGTGTTGGATCCATATTGTGTTGGTGTTAATGAAAGTTATCCAAGTAGTGCCGGATCCGTATCTGCTGGTGGAGGTGTCATAATGTCGGTATCTGGTTATACGACGACGTCATCATCATCTTCGACCGTAAATGATATTGCTGGAGGTGTGGTACATACTACAATGTCTACTCCAAGCACCCCGGGTTGTAGTTCGATTGCTGGAGCGAGCAGCACATCACCCGGTGCAGCATCAGCGTTTGTTAAAGTATGCTTTCATACAGAAATGTATCCATTGTTTTTTCTAAATGTAATATGCTGTCCCGTCAATCAGTAACGCCTTGTAATTCGTTAAAGAGTACCAATCTGTAAATTGTTGCTATGTATTTGCTAATACTATAACTGACTGTCCTATGTGCGATTTGATTTTTAAGGTGCCTTTCATTTCCTGTAGTGTAAAAGGTTTGTTTTAGGGTATATTTGCTCTTGCAAAAATCGTTAGCGTTGTTATCCTCAAAACTCCAAAATACCAATATTTTTGAATCTTTTTTGTGTGACACATTAAACTTGGTTGCTAATTCCCACTCTACGGGATCTCCTATGTGGCTAAACTATTATCCAAACTCAAGATAAAAGATAATGCTGCACAGGGAACGTTTTAGCCAGTGATAATTTCTGCTAATTTGTAAAAAATTTCGGTATCTGTAGGGTTAATTCGAGCCTAACTTGACCTTGATATATCAAAAATGCACTTAGTTATGTTCGCTAGAGATGCTTTAGTACAAATCATAGTGTCACTTCAGAAAGTTTTGATTTTATAAAAATGCATCATTTTGAAACATAAACCACATTATGTTACTTTTCTGATGAGTGCTAATGTAACTGACTACAAAATTTACGCCAGCTCACAGGCTGACCAGTTAAAAGTAAGTTTTCGGGGTGGGACTATTTGTTCAGGGAAGGGAACAATGTTGTCTGGGGTGGTAATAATAAAATGTTCTCACCCTAGAACACCATGTTCGGGTAGGGTTCCAAGTTATATCGAGAACCTTTTTAACTCACAATAATATTTCGTAAATGGAATTTCTTATATCGGCGTTTTGTAGTACCCTTGGCATGGCGAACAATTAGATAATCGGTCGGTGTTAAACGTTGGACGATATTGCCTGATTCGTCTGTTACCATTCGGCGGATCGGCTCGCGAATTATCATCTTTCGTTATAGAAGCCTTGACTGATGCCGGTATCTCGCGAGGGTGTGACTCCAAAGGCGTTTTGCTTTTAGGCAAATCGGGGAACCGGTAAAACAATTTGCGAGAAATGCCTACTGCGTTGGCGTCGACACCTGTAAACCAACTTCGCTTAAATTGTGATCGAGTACTATTACAGAGACGCTACGTCTTGCATCACTTTCTCATCATTAGCTCGCATGTTTTGCTCAATTTTGATTATTGCCAAACACATCTTTCTCGGTCTTTCTGCTGAATGAGCTCTTGGCGCACGCGTCGAGCTTTATAAGCCTGCGCAATGTGGCGACTGTAATACGGAAATGATGCCGCACACCAGCTCGATGCGATGCTTGCTCGTGTTACTGTAGTCCCACTCGACACTACTCAGCTAGGCGGCACCGCACATTCGGTCGATGTAACACTTATCCGCGTCAACATAGGCCCACTCGACGCGACATTCAGCA
This sequence comes from Trileptium ribeirensis, assembly GCA_030248225.1. NCBI lineage: Eukaryota > Metazoa > Nematoda > Enoplea > Enoplida > Thoracostomopsidae > Trileptium > Trileptium ribeirensis. The sequence goes on along the minus strand of JASANE010000449.1, from coordinate 11,829 downwards.
GCTCCCGCCTTTCATCAGTGAGCTGCGACGACACGCTGTGTAAAGACCCGGCGACACATTGAAAAGTCACGGCTGCCAGCATACGACGATCGCGCGCTGCCTGAACGATACACTGGAGACCCAGCTTGTCGCACTGCGGCTAGTGTTACGGGCATTAGTAGTACATTAACTAGTGCCATTACCACTACTTTAATCAAGTTCATGCTCAGTTTCCATTATTGCTGTATAAAGTGCAAAATGACACTGACATACTCGACAAAGACCATTGTTCGGGTGCGGAATTAGCTTATATCGATATACGAAGTATGTACCGTTGCACAGAGCAGGAAATACGTTGGTAATGGTATATAGTTGCACATTGGTTACCATTATCATCGCTCTAATTGTATTGTATGACTATTGGGTTAAGTGCTCGGAGGGGGACTAAGTGTGCTCGGTGTAGGGAATAAGATGTTTCGCAGCAATAATTTAAACCTCTAACGTCAGGTTTACTAAGCCAAATGTTAACATTGCAATAGCACGTCAAGGTCTACAAAGCAGCTCCAAACTACTTTGTGCTTTTATTTCTTGCAAAAGTCGACGGTGATACCGTCAGGCTTAACAGATTTTGGATCTTTGTCATTGACCAGCTATAAGTAATGAGCATTAAGATAGACGGCCAAACTTTTTTCTGCAGCTTTGCATGATACCAAGAATATAAGACATAATACAAACAATCGCATACGCCCGTAGACAAAACCAAATGTTAGTGAATACGCTAAAATAAACAACACATTCGGGGCCGGGAACTCTAAGATTCGCATGTTACGTACTGCCGTAACCATGAACGGTGATCATTTAGAATTAATAATTCTGTCTTTTTTGTCAGATTTGGTCGTTTCGGCATGTGGCAAAAGGATGCTGATATAATATAGAGTCTAACAAGTTTGCTTCTGTTATTAGCAATTCCGAAATACTTTTGGAGCAGCAACTTTCAGACAAAGAAAATTTAGACAATTTTGAAACTTGTGACGTCAGCTTCCGTATTACTTTTGACACATTCGTGAATATTTTAATGCAGCGATACAGCACGCAAATTTTTTTTCAGGATAAGGCCGAAAAATAGCAACAATAAGAATCTGTCGCAAGAGGGACCCCGTTCCCCACCCCGAGCGTACATAGAGATCGTTAAACAACACATCTGTAGAGCGTCGGTATTTTAATACTTTCGAATTAAGTGCTACTTGTGTCGCTGATGTAATAACATTGCGGAGGGAGCGTAAAAAATTTCCCTTACTATGTATGTGGTAATCAGTAATGACATGGGTCTCTTCAATGGTTTGTTTTCGCTGAGCGCAGTGTACTAGCTAGCTCATTTTCGTTCGAGGCTGTTGTTAGTTCTAAGTATCCTATCCTGCATGGGATAAGGCCTGACAATATTACAGGATAAGATATTGACTGCTAAACTTAGCAAAGTTTGAAATAAGTTTTAATAGCGCTTGTGGTGGCTCGTCGATATTTATAATAATTTGCAGTTTCAGGCTCGACATTCCACTGATTCAAATAACCGTTCACCCAGAGACTCCAAACGAGTAACTGTTGTAGAAAAGCCCGGACAAGCTTTACCTACAATCAAAAAGCGACCGAGCTCATCAAAACAACCGGCAAGGGTATGTTATTAGCTATGATGGTGTTTTCTCGTTAAAGCGTATTTTTAATGTTGTATAGACTTTAAGGGCGAAACGTTGCTGCAGTGAATTGGGCGTGATGCTGACTTACAGTGATATAGGATCTCTTTGACTCTATTGTAACTAGTAAACGTAATAAATTCTAAAAAATGATCGGAGCAATAGGCAAAGTATTTTATATCGTATTTATGTATCCGTGTATTTCAATTATTTAATCATTTGTTATAACTATCGACGTTAGACTTTAGACAATTGATGTCAAATCCATTATACAAGAAAACATATATGATAAGCCATTATATCTAATTAGCATACACGATAAAATTTTTCACCTTTAAAAGTCGCATAATTTAATTGAGCGGAGTGAAACGAAGCGTTTTTGTTTTCGTCGGAGGGAGTAAAATCGGCACCCTCTATCCCTCCGTCCGTTGAACTCCTCAATAACTATTGGGTCGATTTAAAAAAAACTTTTTTTTTATTTTGTAAGGCCTAATATGGAATAGGTGCAAGACATATAGATTTTGTCAATTTGCTTTAGTTAATTAGTAATTACCTATTTGGCTAAGGGATGTTGGCCTATTTTTGGCATTTCCAACCAAAAATTGCATATTTTTCAACAAATAATTATTGTAAAGCTATTATTTTGGTGCATATACTACATCTCGCCGTGGTGATTGTGAATCTGGTGCTTATTTACTATTCGAGGAAGTTAAGAACATGATAATAATTAGCTAATTAATTGTTAATTAGCAAAATTTTTGAAAAAATTCAAAGTGCTCAAAAATTAAAAAAAATTGCCCCTGGAGTTTTCTATGTCGCTGATCGCGAATATGGCAATTCTGAAGCTCTAAAACCTGGCCGCATATGCTAATTAGTTAACAAATTAACTAGCTAAATAGGTAATATTTTGCAAATTTTAAAATCAGTTCAAAATTGCTAATTTGTTGCGTTCGGGGGTTTTCAGTGTCGCTGATTATAAATATGTGGGTTTTGAAGCCCTATGATTTTATCAAGGGTGCTAATTAGACAGTTAATTAACTAATTATTTGATTGTTACCAAGACTGCATTAGGGAAGAGTATGACACTTCCCTGCACTCACATATTAACCCGTGTTTGATGACGCGGGTGTTTTCGGCCTTACCACCAGTTTTTTTGGGGGTAGGTCGATGTTGCGGAAAATTAATTGTTCGACCAGAAATAATACAACAGATACTATTCAACTCACTGGAAACAATCGATGTCCGCAAGAAAACAGGTCGCCTGCTGATGATTGTGACTAGATATCCACTAGGAATGATCCAATCGAATGAGTTGGTGAGGAAACGGTAGTACTGAGTCTCTAATTGTCGAATAGAGATTGTCACTGACGTTGACTGAACAATAACAACCAATTACACTGAGTTGACGTCGAATAGATTGTCACTGTCTTGGATGATAAGGATTGAAACTGCGGGTACGAATCGATAACTCGGAATGACAACAATGAGTCTGAGCGACAAATTGTCAAAGTGTGAAGAAATATGATGAAATATGACGAAATGCTTTTAATTGGGATCGATTAGGGTTGGCAATCATATCGTATTTATTATAATATTGATCTCAAACATATTTGTATCATCAACCCATCTGCTCACCACCACCCAAGATAAGCCGGCCCTGGTGGCCACCAGATGTTTCAAAGAATTGAGTCCTCGTAACCATACATCGACTCTCGATTGATCGTTCTTCAGCAATCCTGAAACAATACGACAACAGCAGCTGCAGAGATATTAAGAAGAGACACTTCGCGACTTTCCCGACGGAAAAAATAACGCGGTAGCGCTGGCGCTGTGATGAGATGTTTCGACGATTGATGCGATTCGGTCGTGATATATTTCGGTAAAGTTTAAGCTTCAAAACCACAGTTTGCACGAACTATGGTATAGTCCGCACAACAGCGCACGTTGGCGTGCTTTGTCGATTGCCGTAGGAATCCAGTGATGAGAAACAGCTGACATTGTTGTTTCGTCAGAAGTCGAATAGTGATTTTGTAATCGCTGTAGATTTTCGAGAGTGCGGTCAATATTGGCTTGCGTGAAGCCACAAAACTCTTCGTTGTCTTCATAACAGCAGTTTTCATCCTTCGAATCGGTTAGAGTATTCTCTGTTGACTGTGCCGAAGTTGCACCACCTGGAAAGCGTTCTTCGTCTGAATTATGAATTTGAAGAGGGTATAAGAAGTTGAGAGCACGTCTAATTGTAGCTTTGTTCGGCAACAAAACTTCGGCTCCTCGAACTTTGTCACCGGACCCCTTGATGAGTTGCAGTATTCGTACTAATTTCCATGTTCCTCGTGGAGAATCGTTGTCCCGCAACAAGACAACGTCGCCAACTTTGAGTGTCTTCTCCAGCTGAGAACGATGATCTCAATGCATTGTTTGCCACTTTTCGCGTAGACTAAGTAGATATTCAGAATACCACAATTGCCATAGCCGTAGTAGCTTTTGACGGCGACATTTCCAATATGAAACCAATCGTTGACCAGCTTCTCTGACTGCACTAACTGTCGCTGTATCGGAGCGGCACATGGCAGCACTATTCGGTAGATGTGTTAGAAAGTCGATCGGTCGTAACAGCGATAACGTGGAGTCCGAATCGCTGTACACAAATGTATTTGGTCGTGTATTAACAATAGCTTCAACTTCAATCGTTGTTGTTATTAGTTCTTGCCATCTGAGTAGTCGTCGGTCTATTGCCATTTTTAATACTCGTTTCACAACTTGAACCATTCGCTCATAAATTCCGCCCTGCCATGGAGCAAGTTCTATTGTAAACCGCCACTCGATCCCTCGTTTGGCAGACTCGTTTTGTACTGATTCGTTTGTTAAGACATCGTGCCAAACGCAATCAGTTGTCGATTTGGTGGTTCGAAATTGAGGCGCGTTATCGGAAATGATGACTGATGGTATTCCTCTTCTCGAAATGAATCTGATGAGACACTCTAAAAATGATTGCGCCGTACTGTCAGTAACGACTTCCAAATGAATTGCTCGCATGGTAAGGCAAGTGAAAAGACATATCCACATCTTCAACGTTTCGCTGCCACATTTGACATTAATTGGACCAAGATAATCAAGTCCTGTCGTTTGAAACGGAGCTTGTTTTGCAGCTCTTTCCTTTGGCCACGGTGGCATAGGAGGAAGCGCGAATGGTGGGCCTTTATGTTTCCTGCAGACCACACACTGATTCAGCACTTGCCGTACTTTCATGCGTCCATGAGGAATCCAAAATTCCCTCCGGACTTCGCTAAGTGTATGCGAAACGCCTACGTGAAGTAAACGATGGTGAATGTCGGTGATCACCAACTCGGTGAATTTCGCCACTTTCGGCAACAGCTTTGGAAATTTCGTATCGTCATCTAAATCAGCATGTTCAAAACGACTGTACAATCGAAGAATTCCTGTGTCGTCAAGTCGTAATCCAAGCTGTTGAATAAGCTGATGTTTCGAATTGGTATTGGTGGCATTGAAAACGTTGGAAAAATGCAGTTGTTGTGTTCTACACACCCATAATCGCTTCGCTAGCTTAAACTCAAGAGCGCTACACGAAGTCGACAGCGTGATGTTTTGGAATACTGAGCAATCCCCGACAATTTGAGTCTTAGTGTTGTCGCTAAGCTTGTCCCAAACATATTTCTTAAGGAATTTCAGCACCAGAATTGCGACTCGTAGGAGTTTTGTTAGGCTTGAAAATCGTGTAGGGTCGACATTAAGAACTTTCTCATAATCTACCCTCCCCACCAAAAAAGTGTGAGTAACCTGAGATGGTGTCCCATCAATTTCGATGTTGTCAGCACGGACTGCCTTGAAACTGTTGACAGGCCATTCGCAACGAGTGTCAGATAACAATGCCGGACTATGCCACCAAAGTGAGCTGGCTTTTAGTTCTGCAGTTGATTTGCCTCGCGTACATAAATCTGCCGGATTATCGTTTGTCTTGACATGATGAAAAATTGTATCTTTCGATTCTCGAATCTTTATCAGCTGGTTATTGACAAATCGCGGTAATAGGTTGTTCGTTTGAAGCCAACTGAGTACACAATCTGAGTCGGTGAAGACGTGCATTTCCGGAAAAAACAGATGATTATAGCATTTCTAACAAAATTCTCAGCTTTTACGCCAATAACTACACCAGGCAGTTCGAGTCGTGGAATGGTGATCGTCTTCAATTTCGGAACGAGGCGAGATTTGGAGAATACCAAGTTGATGTGCCAGGAATGTTTTGCATTGTCGTATATTCTCAATTAGACGGCAGCTGCGTAGCATCTTGCTGATGCGTCACTGAATACGACTACTTCGCAATAATTTCGCCAGGGGTCGCCGACAAATCTTTGAATTTGAACCGTTGATATTGTCTTGAGCTCGTACGTCATAGCGTTCCATTGTTTGAGTAAATCGGATGGAATGCAGCAGTCGTCCCAGTCGATATCATGTTCCCATATCGTTTGTAGAAGTAGTTTTGCTTGTAATGTGACCGGTTGGAATAAACCTAACGGATCAAAAATTGTCGCAATAGTGACGAGTATGTTTCGCTTTGTTACCTTACCGGATTCGAATTTGCCTTTCGCAATACAAAGCGTATCTGGTTCGCTTTCCCAACTAATGCCAATCATTTTTGTTGTTCGCTTGCTATCTTTTCTTTCTTGCGGAATTATGTTCATGAGCTCGGCCGAGTTTGAACAATATTCCTGAAGGTTCATAGAGCACTGTTGGAAGATGTTATGCATCTCATCTTTTCTAGCGACCGCTTCGTCCAAATTATGAGCACCTGTTGTTATGTTGTCGACATATACGTTGAGTGCTATGGACTTTGCTGTTTCAGTTTTGAATTGTCGCAACTGATATTGAATTGTTGCACCAAGTAAAAAAGGACTTGCAATAACACCAAAAGGTACACGGCAGAATCGATATATCGACAAGTTCTTCTCAATATCTGGGGACTTTGGATCGTCACACCATAAAAATCGTGTCGCGTCTCGCTCACTTGGTTGAAGTGCCAATTGCAAAAATGCCTTTTCAACGTCGGCAATTATAGCTATCTGGTAGCATCTGAATCTGATCAAGACTTCACACAAATGCGGTAGCATAACAGGACCTCTGTAGATGCATTCATTGAGGCTAGCATCTTCCTTTCGAGCCTTTGACGATGCGTCATACACGATTCGCAGCTTCGTCGTATTGCTTGAAGCTTTTATGACCGGATGGTGTGGAGTGTAATGCACCAAATTCTTCGGCGATGATATTCCGTAAGACGGTACTGATTCAATGACACCTTTCTCAACCTGATCGTCGATAACATTTTGATATTTTGCCGTTACACTTGATTCTTCGCTGTTTAGTCGTTTAATCAATGACTTGAGCCGTCGCAGTGAAACGTCATAATTGGTTGGTAACTTTGATCGCATGTCGTCGATCCACGGCCAAGTGGCTTGATATCGGCATTCATTTTGGTAGATTGTGTCGTTGAAATGACGCATTGCTTTGTCGTCATCGATTTCTGTTGGATCTTCTGTTATCCCGATCCGTTCAAGCTTCCAAAACTCGTCGATGTCTAGCGAAATACGACTTCGCTTTGACGGCGTAGCTATCCTTTCGATTGACGAAAAGCAGACCACAGGTCTTTCAGTTAGACACAGCAGCGTTGATGATTCGCCCGAATCATATTCCAAGTTGGGCGTATAACGACCAGCGAGTAGAAGACCCAGCGTTGATCCAATCAGCAGTAGGTTAGTTGAACTTGTACATCGGGTTCCCAAAACCAGCTGAACCAGCAGCTGTTTATAAACCGACCCCCCAAAAATTGAAGGGGGTCCAACTTACCCCTCCAAAAAACTACGGGGTTCGAGCAACCCCGCCAAGAATCTCGGTAGGGTCAGTGCGTCTCGACCCCAAAAAACAGAGGGTTCATGCCGAAAACGTCCGCGTCATCAAACACCGGCTTATATGTGAGTACAGGGAAGTATCCTCTTTTCTAATACACTTTTGTGATTACTCATTAGCTAATTTTTGTAGATAGCGAGCTTTTTGTATTTGACATCAATTATTTGACATGGTGGATTTGACATCAATTGCATAAAACGTGATACTTATTATAAATTGATAAATACGTAGTTAGTTGAAACATATTATGTACACACAGATAAGATACCTTGCCTGTTGCTACGTTCACTTTGCAATTTATTACGTTTACTAGTATCTTATTTGCGTATACATGTACCTCATTTAAATATTTAATCAATTTATAATAAGTATCATGTTTTCGACAATTGATGTCAAATCGATCATGCAAAAAGCATACATGATAAACCACCATAAACTAATAATTACCTTCGCCCTCTGGTGGACCGATTAGCGCGTGGAAAATTCATGAGCATCACCGTTGTCAAAATACTATGTCCATAATAGAGGGGTTAAGCCTCGTTTGACGAGGCTTGGTGATTATGGAACAGATAGTTGTTACAATGGCATCAGATTTGAAGCGTGTAGCCTCGTTTTGAACGACGACAGTGCACCACGTCAAACGTTCCAGAACCGGACTACCCTATGATTAAAGAAATTTCGGCGCAGATTCAGGTGCGGTATATCAATTGTATGTAGCTTCCAGTTATGGCCTCGAGTCAAGTGGGAACCCGCAGCAAAAAGTTTGTAGACGTCAAGATCGTCACTGCTATGAAACATCTTGTAAATGAGAATTAAGTCTCTTCGAACACGCACCTCCACACTTTGGAACCCCAAGCATTTGAGACGATCCTTATAGTCAAGATGACGATTGGTTTGGGAACAGCTTCGTGGCATGTCGCTGTACCCGCTCTATAGCGACAATGTCTCGGTGCAAGTATGGACACCAAACATTAACCGCGTACTCCACATGAGGCCTCACTAATGCCTTGTACAAACCAACCCAAATATTTTTGGTCCAAAATTGAATCGTTCGCCTTAGCAAATACACTATTCGGATTCCTCTCGCTGCTACCGCGGCGCAGTGCTCGAAAAATTTAAGGCTGCTACTGATGATGACACCTAAGTCGGCCTCCTTCTCACTACACATACAATTATTGTTGCTTGAGGAATATACCACCCGTGGATTAACATAGCCGCAGTGCATTACGTGGCTTTTATCTACATTTACTTCGACACACCGTTCAAGACAAAATTTGTAAGGCCGTCGCAGTCGAGCTGCATTGAGGCGAAAATCCAATCAAGAAAATGGCGAATGATGCGTCGCACAATCTGGAATCAACTGCAAACGTGTAGATGATCCAGGAAACATATTCGTCTTTATCATCAATAATGATAAGAGAAGCGTTGGTTCAAAAACGAACCCCTGGGTTACGCCACTGGTTACGGAGCACCAGAATGAGACTAGCGAACGTTAAGACTAGCGAACTGTCTGCGACCCTTCAGGTAGTTTCTGAACCATTGGAAAAGATTTCCGACGATGCGTACATTTTAAGCTTTATCATAAGAGCTTCTTGGTTAACTTTATCAAATGCCGTTTGGAAGTTCACATAGTTTATCCCCCAGTTTTAATTATTTTCCCCCAAGAATGAACATGTCCCCACCACTTCTTTTTTTTTTTTTTTTGGGGGGGGGGCTGTGGACAGGCCAGATAGATAACATCTCACCAGTCACTGCTATCAGTACATTTAGTGGTAAAGTTCAAATACTCAAGCAGCTGTGTCGTAGTGGATCTCTTCACAACAAAGCAGAGTTTTTTCAATTTCCCAATAGCGAAAATTACGCAAATTTGTTTTTTAAAAATGTGTAACAAAAAAGCGGTGTACTAAAAAAGCGTAACTTTTATCATAGAAAGAAAATCAAAATACTTATATGCATGCATACATATAAAATATGCATTAATATCAGCATGTAACTGTTTCTATCATTCCAGAGCGTATAAGTTATACGGATTCTCGAAAGGCAAACTGTTTATGCTGCTATTATATACGAAAATGTTTTTCAACTTTAAAAGTAACATATTCGTTATCAGCGACATCGAAAACCTCAGAGCGCAAAAATCAGCAATTTTGGGGTGATTTCAAAATTAACTGATTAGCTAATTAATTTACTAATTAGCATATACGGCGAAAGTTTTAGAGCTTCAGAAATGTCATATTCGTGATTAGTGACATCGAAAACCCCTGTGTGCGATTTTTTCCACTTATGACCACTTTGAAAATTCACAAAAAATTAGCTAACTAATTAATTAGTAATTTTTATCTATCTAATTAAGTAACTACCTTGTTTTTTGCATCCTCGAATGGTAACAAAGACCAAATTTAATCAGCACGGCGAGATGTAGTGTACGCAGAAATATAATAGCTTTACACTAATTATTCATTGAAAAGTAAGCAATTTTTGTTTGAAAATGATGAAAATAGGCTAACACGCTTAACTAATTAATTAATTACTTATTATATTAGGCCTTTTTAAATTGGTCCTATAGTTATTAGGAGTTCAACGGACAGGGAGCCTCGATTTACACCCTCTGACGAAAACAAAAATGCTTATCTCCGCTCAATTAATCGTTAGCTATTTTTTAAAAAGAATTACACACCGGGGTTTTCAATGTCGCTGATCACAAATATGTGATAGGGCTAGATGTGGTATATACACCAAAATAATAGCTCTATCCTAATTATTCATTGAAAAATAAGCAATTTATGTTTGAAAAGGCTAAAAATAGGCGGACACACATAACTAATTAGTTAATTACTAATTAACCAAAATAAATTTAGACAAAAACTACATCTCCTACACGTGAAGAATATTAGGCCTTTAAAACAAAAAAAATTAAATTGGGCCAGTAATTGTTGAGGAGCTCGATGGACGAATAAACGGTACCAATTTCACTCCCTCTGAAGAAAACAAAAACGCTTCGCTCCGCTCAATAATCTAGCAGTATTGTTATAAAGTTAGTTTGTATTAATTTAGAGTGTGAAATCGTAATAATCGGGAATAATTCTATTATCCTCGCCAATTGGGAGACATGTCGTATGTTGCAGTAGTGAGGACTAAAAGATGCTGACTTGCACGGATAAGGATGTGTTTGACTGTATTGTAATATTCTAGTTGTTGTGCCATAAAGTTATTTTGTCATAATTTTGAGCGTCGACATTGCAATAGCCGGGGATAATTCTATAGTGGCTTATATGCTTATCCCCAGCTATTGCGAGGCATGTTGTACATTTCACTATTTAAGACGGCACGCTGCGGATTTGCAAGGGCATAGGATTTCTTTGACTCAGTTGCATAATCTAGTAATATTGTAATAAAGAATTAATGTCATAATCTAGAGTGTCGAAATATTAGGGGATGCCTGAATCCTGAGTGTAGTTAATTAATCTAACGTTACGAAGAATTCTCACTATTCGGAATAGTGAATTTTGACGGTGTCGGTTTCAGGTTTTTTGGAGTGGCACGCATAACTCAGCCTTGGCTAAGCTGATTGACTCGCATGATAACTCATTCCCAAGCTTAAAATCGACACTTGTATCTTTTAGTGATACAAAAACGGATTCCAACTCATTCCGGCCGGGCCGGGTCGAAAACGGGTCCTGTAATACATGTTATAGATTGTGTCTAGAGAAGTTGCGCAAACATCTGAGCAAAATCATGGTCATTTTGTAAATTAAAAAAGAAGACTGTACATTTTTAGAGAAGATCCTTGCTGCATGGTTCTTTTGAGAAGCAGGGTTGGGTCAAAATGCATTTTTCAATGCTCCCGTGGCACTTCGTTATTCCACTCGTTTTCCGCTGCACATGAGCGTACCACCGTAGCCTTCGAATTTGCAGCTCTATTTCCAGCGGCATAAGGCCGAGGGTGGCTGCAATCTCCTCACTAGGTTTCCTGTCTTCCCATCGCACACCGGTCATCCACCACATCATCTTTCTGTCGGTTGTGAGTAGGGGAGCGGCAGCTTCCTTCGTGAATGCCCAACATTCCGAGGCATAGGCAACCACTGGCCGGATACACGCATGGTATACCTCCCGCCAGCGGTAGAACTGAAATCCTGCAAACTGCGTCCCATTTAAACCGGATCCGGTAAAGGGAACCGGAACTTGGTCTTTCAGAGCAATACGTAACTGAACGTAATACCAACATAACAGAAAACGTATTGCT